>JAUJYP020000759.1:0-37126 GCA_030674075.2 Linum usitatissimum
GGATGTTCTCTAGTTAAATGTTTCCATTACACATCGGGGCAAAAAATTGAAATAATAATAGAAAAAAGATTGCTTTCAACAAGAGGACAAATCAAGAGGTCACCCATCCTAGACTACTCCCGGCCAACTACATTTAACTTTGGAATGATGACGGGATCCGATGAATTAGTGGTGGTATGATCTCAAATGTACGCTTCTCGCACTCATATATACATGAATAGTCTTTCACTACTTTCTCCCTTCATTTTCACTCATTTCTCTTAATTTTTACTATGTTTTGATCTCGTTTCTCTAGGAGCATCGAGCTAACCCGCGATCTTGAATCCCCGACATCATTACATAAGTTCTACTAGAGGATGTTCTCTAGTTAAATGTTTCCATTACACATCGGGGCAAAAATTGAAACAATAATAGAAAAAAGAATGCGTTCAACAAGAGGACAAATCAAGAGGTCACCCATCCTAGACTACTCTCGGCAACCTACATTTAACTTTGAAATGATGACGGGATCCGATGAATTAGTGGTGGTATAAACTCAAATGTACGCTTCTCGCACTCATATATACATGAATAGTCTTTCACTACTTTCTCCCTTCATTTTCACTCATTTCTCTTAAATTTTACTACCTTTTGATCTCGTTTCACTAGGAGCATCGAACTATCCCGCGGTCTTGAATCCCCGACATCATTACATAAGTTCTACTAGAGGATGTTCTCTAGTTAAATGTTTCCATTACACATCGGGGCAAAAATTGAAATAATAATAGAAAAAAGATTGCTTTCAACAAGAGGACAAATCAAGAGGTCACCCATCCTAGACTACTCCCGGCCAACTACATTTAACTTTGGAATGATGACGGGATCCGATGAATTAGTGGTGGTATGATCTCAAATGTACGCTTCTCGCACTCATATATACATGAATAGTCTTTCACTACTTTCTCCCTTCATATTCACTCATTTCTCTTAATTTTTACTATGTTTTGATCTCGTTTCTCTAGGAGCATCGAGCTAACCCATAGTCTTGAATCCCCGACATCATTACATATGTTCTACTAGAGCATGTTCTCGAGTTAAATGTTTCCATTACACATCGGGGAAAAAATTGAAATAATAATAGAAAAAAGATTGCTTTCAACAAGAGGACAAATCAAGAGGTCACCCATCCTAGACTACTCCGGCAACCTACATTTAACTTTGGAATGATGACGGGATCCGATGAATTAGTGGTGGTATGATCTCAAATGTACCGCTCTTCTCGCACTCATATATACATGAATAGTCTTTCACTACTTTCTCCCTTCATTTTCACTCATTTCTCTTAATTTTTACTATGTTTTGATCTCGTTTCTCTAGGAGCATCGAGCTAACCCACGGATCTCTTGAATCCCCGACATCATTACATAAGTTCTACTAGAGGATGTTCTCTAGTTAAATGTTTCCATTACACATCGGGGCAAAAATTGAAACAATAATAGAAAAAAGAATGCGTTCAACAAGAGGACAAATCAAGAGGTCACCCATCCTAGACTACTCTCGGCAACCTACATTTAACTTTGAAATGATGACGGGATCCGATGAATTAGTGGTGGTATAAACTCAAATGTACGCTTCTCGCACTCATATATACATGAATAGTCTTTCACTACTTTCTCCCTTCATTTTCACTCATTTCTCTTAAATTTTACTACCTTTTGATCTCGTTTCTCTAGGAGCATCGAACTATCCCGAGTCTTGAATCCCCGACATCATTACATAAGTTCTACTAGAGGATGTTCTCTAGTTAAATGTTTCCATTACACATCGGGGCAAAAATTGAAATAATAATAGAAAAAAGATTGCTTTCAACAAGAGGACAAATCAAGAGGTCACCCATCCTAGACTACTCCCAACCAACTACATTTAACTTTGGAATGATGACGGGATCCGATGAATTAGTGGTGGTATGATCTCAAATGTCCGCTTCTCGCACTCATATATACATGAATAGTCTTTCACTACTTTCTCCCTTCATTTTCACTCATTTCTCTTAATTTTTACTATGTTTTGATCTCGTTTCTCTAGGAGCATCGAGCTAACCCTTCAGCCTTGAATCCCCGACATCATTACATAAGTTCTACTAGAGGATGTTCTCTAGTTAAATGTTTCCATTACACATTGGGGCAAAAATTGAAACAATAATAGAAAAAAAGAATGCGTTCAACAAGAGGACAAATCAAGAGGTCACCCATCCTAGACTACTCTCGGCAACCAACATTTAACTTTGAAATGATGACGGGATCCGATGAATTAGTGGTGTTATAAACTCAAATGTACGCTTCTCGCACTCATATATACATGAATAGTCTTTCACTACTTTCTCCCTTCATTTTCACTCATTTCTCTTAAATTTTACTACCTTTTGATCTCGTTTCTCTAGGAGCATCGAACTATCCCATGATCTTGAATCCCCGACATCATTACATAAGTTCTACTAGAGGATGTTCTCTAGTTAACTGTTTCCATTACACATCAGGGCAAAAATTGAAATAATAATAGAAAAAAGATTGCTTTCAACAAGAGGACAAATCAAGAGGTCACCCATCCTACACTACTCCTAGCCAACTACATTTAACTTTGGAATGATGACGGGATCCGATGAATTAGTGGTGGTATGATCTCAAATGTACGCTTCTCGCACTCATATATACATGAATAGTCTTTCACTACTTTCTCCCTTCATTTTCACTCATTTCTCTTAATTTTTACTATGTTTTGATCTCGTTTCTCTAGGAGCATCGAGCTAACCCGCGAGTCTTGAATCCCCGACATCATTACATAAGTTCTACTAGAGGATGTTCTGTAGTTAAATGTTTCCATTACACATCAGGACAAAAATTGAAACAATAATAGAAAAAAGAATGCGTTCAACAAGAGGACAAATCAAGAGGTCACCCATCCTAGACTACTCTCGGCAACCTACATTTAACTTTGAAATGATGACGGGATCCGATGAATTAGTGGTGTTATAAACTCAAATGTACGCTTCTCGCACTCATATATACATGAATAGTCTTTCACTACTTTCTCCCTTCATTTTCACTCATTTCTCTTAAATTTTACTACCTTTTGATCTCGTTTCTCTAGGAGCATCGAACTATCCCAGATCTTGAATCCCCGACATCATTACATAAGTTCTACTAGAGGATGTTCTCTAGTTAAATGTTTCCATTACACATCGGGGCAAAAATTGAAATAATAATAGAAAAAAGATTGCTTTCAACAAGAGGACAAATCAAGAGGTCACCCATCCTAGACTACTCCTGACCAACTACATTTAACTTTGGAATGATGACGGGATCCGATGAATTAGTGGTGGTATGATCTCAAATGTACGCTTCTCGCACTCATATATACATGAATAGTCTTTCACTACTTTCTCCCTTCATTTTCACTCATTTCTCTTAATTTTTACTATGTTTTGATCTCGTTTCTCTAGGAGCATCGAGCTAACCCGAGATCTTGAATCCCCGACATCATTACATAAGTTCTACTATAGGATGTTCTCTAGTTAAATGTTTCCATTACACATTAGGGCAAAAATTGAAACAATAATAGAAAAAAGAATGCGTTCAACAAGAGGACAAATCAAGAGGTCACCCATCCTGGACTACTCTCAGCAACCTACATTTAACTTTGAAATGATGACGGGATCCGATGAATTAGTGGTGGTATAAACTCAAATGTCTGCTTCTCGCACTCATATATACATGAATAGTCTTTCACTACTTTCTCCCTTCATTTTCACTCATTTCTCTTAAATTTTACTACCTTTTGATCTCGTTTCTCTAGGAGCATCGAACTATCCCCTGAGTCTTGAATCCCCGACATCATTACATAAGTTCTACTAGAGGATGTTCTCTAGTTAAATGTTTCCATTACACATCGGGGAAAAAATTGAAATAATAATAGAAAAAAGATTGCTTTCAAAAATAGGACAAATCAAGAGGTCACCCATCCTAGACTACTCCCGGCCAACTACATTTAACTTTGGAATGATGACGGGATCCGATGAATTAGTGGTGGTATGATCTCAAATGTACGCTTCTCGTACTCATATATACATGAATAGTCTTTCACTACTTTCTCCATTCATTTTCACTCATTTCTCTTAATTTTTACTATTTTTGATCTCGTTTCTCTAGGAGCATCGAGCTAACCCGCAGATCTTGAATCCCCGACATCATTACATAAGTTCTACTATAGGATGTTCTCTAGTTAAATGTTTCCATTACACATCGGGGCAAAAATTGAAACAATAATAGAAAAAAGAATGCGTTCAACAAGAGGACAAATCAAGAGGTCACCCATCCTAGACTACTCTCAGCAACCAACATTTAACTTTGAAATGATGACGGGATCCGATGAATTAGTGGTGTTATAAACTCAAATGTCTGCTTCTCGCACTCATATATACATGAATAGTCTTTCACTACTTTCTCCCTTCATTTTCACTCATATCTCTTAAATTTTACTACCTTTTGATCTCGTTTCTCTAGGATCATCGAACTATCCCGCAGTCTTGAATCCCCGACATCATTACATAAGTTCTACTAGAGGATGTTCTCTAGTTAAATGTTTCCATTACACATCAGGGAAAAAATTGAAATAATAATAGAAAAAAGATTGCTTTCAAAAAGAGGACAAATCAAGAGGTCACCCATCCTAGACTACTCCCAGCCAACTACATTTAACTTTGGAATGATGACGGGATCCGATGAATTAGTGGTGGTATGATCTCAAATGTACGCTTCTCGTACTCATATATACATGAATAGTCTTTCACTACTTTCTCCCTTCATTTTCACTCATTTCTCTTAATTTTTACTATTTTTGATCTCGTTTCTCTAGGAGCATCGAGCTAACCCGTGATCTTGAATCCCCGACATCATTACATAAGTTCTACTATAGGATGTTCTCTAGTTAAATGTTTCCATTACACATCGGGGCAAAAATTGAAACAATAATAGAAAAAAGAATGCGTTCAACAAGAGGACAAATCAAGAGGTCACCCATCCTAGACTACTCTCAGGCAACCAACATTTAACTTTGAAATGATGACGGGATCCGATGAATTAGTGGTGTTATAAACTCAAATGTACGCTTCTCGCACTCATATATACATGAATAGTCTTTCACTACTTTCTCCCTTCATTTTCACTCATTTCTCTTAAATTTTACTACCTTTTAATCTCGTTTCTCTAGGAGCATCGAACTATCCCGCAGTCTTGAATCCCCGACATCATTACATAAGTTCTACTAGAGGATGTTCTCTAGTTAAATGTTTCCATTACACATCAGGGCAAAAACTGAAATAATAATAGAAAAAAGATTGCTTTCAACAAGAGGACAAATCAAGAGGTCACCCATCCTAGACTACTCCCGGCCAACTACATTTAACTTTGGAATGATGACGGGATCCGATGAATTAGTGTTGGTATGATCTCAAATGTCTGCTTCTCGCACTCATATATACATGAATAGTCTTTCACTACTTTCTCCCTTCATTTTCACTCATTTCTCTTAATTTTTACTATGTTTTGATCTCGTTTCTCTAGGAGCATCGAGCTAACCCGCATCTTGAATCCCCGACATCATTACATAAGTTCCACTATAGGACGTTCTCCAGTTAAATGTTTCCATTACACATTAGGACAAAAATTGAAACAATAATAGAAAAAAGAATGCGTTCAACAAGAGGACAAATCAAGAGGTCACCCATCCTGGACTACTCTCAGCAACCTACATTTAACTTTGAAATGATGACGGGATCCGATGAATTAGTGGTGGTATAAACTCAAATGTACGCTTCTCGCACTCATATATACATGAATAGTCTTTCACTACTTTCTCCCTTCATTTTCACTCATTTCTCTTAAATTTTACTACCTTTTGATCTCGTTTCTCTAGGAGCATCGAACTATCCCGCGATCTTGAATCCCCGACATCATTACATAAGTTCTACTAGAGGATGTTCTCTAGTTAAATGTTTCCATTACACATCAGGGGAAAAAATTGAAATAATAATAGAAAAAAGATTGCTTTCAAAAATAGGACAAATCAAGAGGTCACCCATCCTAGACTACTCCCACCAACTACATTTAACTTTGGAATGATGACGGGATCCGATGAATTAGTGGTGGTATGATCTCAAATGTACGCTTCTCGTACTCATATATACATGAATAGTCTTTCACTACTTTCTCCCTTCATTTTCACTCATTTCTCTTAATTTTTACTATGTTTTGATCTCGTTTCTCTAGGAGCATCGAGCTAACCCGCAGATCTTGAATCCCCGACATCATTACATAAGTTCTACTATAGGATGTTCTCTAGTTAAATGTTTCCATTACACATCAGGGCAAAAATTGAAACAATAATAGAAAAAAGAATGCGTTCAACAAGAGGACAAATCAAGAGGTCACCCATCCTAGACTACTCTCAAGCAACCAACATTTAACTTTGAAATGATGACGGGATCCGATGAATTAGTGGTGTTATAAACTCAAATGTACGCTTCTCGCACTCATATATACATGAATAGTCTTTCACTACTTTCTCCCTTCATTTTCACTCATATCTCTTAAATTTTACTACCTTTTGATCTCGTTTCTCTAGGATCATCGAACTATCCCCGCAGTCTTGAATCCCCGACATCATTACATAAGTTCTACTAGAGGATGTTCTCTAGTTAAATGTTTCCATTACACATCAGGGAAAAAATTGAAATAATAATAGAAAAAAGATTGCTTTCAAAAATAGGACAAATCAAGAGGTCACCCATCCTAGACTACTCCCAGCCAACTACATTTAACTTTGGAATGATGACGGGATCCGATGAATTAGTGGTGGTATGATCTCAAATGTACGCTTCTCGTACTCATATATACATGAATAGTCTTTCACTACTTTCTCCCTTCATTTTCACTCATTTCTCTTAATTTTTACTATTTTTGATCTCGTTTCTCTAGGAGCATCGAGCTAACCCGCGATCTTGAATCCCCGACATCATTACATAAGTTCTACTATAGGATGTTCTCTAGTTAAATGTTTCCATTACACATCGGGGCAAAAATTGAAACAATAATAGAAAAAAGAATGCGTTCAACAAGAGGACAAATCAAGAGGTCACCCATCCTAGACTACTCTCGGCAACCAACATTTAACTTTGAAATGATGACGGGATCCGATGAATTAGTGGTGTTATAAACTCAAATGTACGCTTCTCGCACTCATATATACATGAATAGTCTTTCACTACTTTCTCCCTTCATTTTCACTCATATCTCTTAAATTTTACTACCTTTTGATCTCGTTTCTCTAGGATCATCGAACTATCCTTGATCTTGAATCCCCGACATCATTACATAAGTTCTACTAGAGGATGTTCTCTAGTTAAATGTTTCCATTACACATCAGGGAAAAAATTGAAATAATAATAGAAAAAAGATTGCTTTCAAAAATAGGACAAATCAAGAGGTCACCCATCCTAGACTACTCCCAGCCAACTACATTTAACTTTGGAATGATGTCGGGATCCGATGAATTAGTGGTGGTATGATCTCAAATGTTTGCTTCTCGTACTCATATATACATGAATAGTCTTTCACTACTTTCTCCCTTCATTTTCACTCATTTCTCTTAATTTTTACTATTTTTGATCTCGTTTCTCTAGGAGCATCGAGCTAACCCGCTGATCTTGAATCCCCGACATCATTACATAAGTTCTACTATAGGATGTTCTCTAGTTAAATGTTTCCATTACACATCAGGGCAAAAATTGAAACAATAATAGAAAAAAGAATGCGTTCAACAAGAGGACAAATCAAGAGGTCACCCATCCTAGACTACTCTCGGCAACCAACATTTAACTTTGAAATGATGACGGGATCCGATGAATTAGTGGTGTTATAAACTCAAATGTACGCTTCTCGCACTCATATATACATGAATAGTCTTTCACTACTTTCTCCCTTCATTTTCACTCATATCTCTTAAATTTTACTACCTTTTGATCTCGTTTCTCTAGGATCATCGAACTATCCCAGATCTTGAATCCCCGACATCATTACATAAGTTCTACTAGAGGATGTTCTCTAGTTAAATGTTTCCATTACACATCGGGGAAAAAATTGAAATAATAATAGAAAAAAGATTGCTTTCAAAAAGAGGACAAATCAAGAGGTCACCCATCCTAGACTACTCCCACCAACTACATTTAACTTTGGAATGATGACGGGATCCGATGAATTAGTGGTGGTATGATCTCAAATGTACGCTTCTCGCACTCATATATACATGAATAGTCTTTCACTACTTTCTCCCTTCATTTTCACTCATTTCTCTTAATTTTTACTATGTTTTGATCTCGTTTCTCTAGGAGCATCGAGCTGATCTTGAATCCCCGACATCATTACATAAGTTCTACTAGAGGACGTTCTCCAGTTAAATGTTTCCATTACACATTAGGACAAAAATTGAAACAATAATAGAAAAAAGATTGCTTTCAAAAATAGGACAAATCAAGAGGTCACCCATCCTAGACTACTCCCAGCCAACTACATTTAACTTTGGAATGATGACGGGATCCGATGAATTAGTGGTGGTATGATCTCAAATGTCTGCTTCTCGTACTCATATATACATGAATAGTCTTTCACTACTTTCTCCATTCATTTTCACTCATTTCTCTTAATTTTTACTATTTTTGATCTCGTTTCTCTAGGAGCATCGAGCTAACCCGCAGTCTTGAATCCCCGACATCATTACATAAGTTCTACTATAGGATGTTCTCTAGTTAAATGTTTCCATTACACATCAGGGCAAAAATTGAAACAATAATAGAAAAAAGAATGCGTTCAACAAGAGGACAAATCAAGAGGTCACCCATCCTAGACTACTCTCGGCAACCAACATTTAACTTTGAAATGATGACGGGATCCGATGAATTAGTGGTGTTATAAACTCAAATGTACGCTTCTCGCACTCATATATACATGAATAGTCTTTCACTACTTTCTCCCTTCATTTTCACTCATATCTCTTAAATTTTACTACCTTTTGATCTCGTTTCTCTAGGATCATCGAACTATCCCGCGATCTTGAATCCCCGACATCATTACATAAGTTCTACTAGAGGATGTTCTCTAGTTAAATGTTTCCATTACACATCGGGGAAAAAATTGAAATAATAATAGAAAAAAGATTGCTTTCAAAAATAGGACAAATCAAGAGGTCACCCATCCTAGACTACTCCCACCAACTACATTTAACTTTGGAATGATGACGGGATCCGATGAATTAGTGGTGGTATGATCTCAAATGTACGCTTCTCGTACTCATATATACATGAATAGTCTTTCACTACTTTCTCCATTCATTTTCACTCATTTCTCTTAATTTTTACTATTTTTGATCTCGTTTCTCTAGGAGCATCGAGCTAACCCTTGATCTTGAATCCCCGACATCATTACATAAGTTCTACTATAGGATGTTCTCTAGTTAAATGTTTCCATTACACATCGGGGCAAAAATTGAAACAATAATAGAAAAAAGAATGCGTTCAACAAGAGGACAAATCAAGAGGTCACCCATCCTAGACTACTCTCGGCAACCAACATTTAACTTTGAAATGATGACGGGATCCGATGAATTAGTGGTGTTATAAACTCAAATGTACGCTTCTCGCACTCATATATACATGAATAGTCTTTCACTACTTTCTCCCTTCATTTTCACTCATATCTCTTAAATTTTACTACCTTTTGATCTCGTTTCTCTAGGATCATCGAACTATCCCGCAGTCTTGAATCCCCGACATCATTACATAAGTTCTACTAGAGGATGTTCTCTAGTTAAATGTTTCCATTACACATCAGGGAAAAAATTGAAATAATAATAGAAAAAAGATTGCTTTCAAAAAGAGGACCAATCAAGAGGTCACCCATCCTAGACTACTCCCACCAACTACATTTAACTTTGGAATGATGTCGGGATCCGATGAATTAGTGGTGGTATGATCTCAAATGTCCGCTTCTCGTACTCATATATACATGAATAGTCTTTCACTACTTTCTCCCTTCATTTTCACTCATTTCTCTTAATTTTTACTATTTTTGATCTCGTTTCTCTAGGAGCATCGAGCTAACCCGCATCTTGAATCCCCGACATCATTACATAAGTTCTACTATAGGATGTTCTCTAGTTAAATGTTTCCATTACACATCGGGGCAAAAATTGAAACAATAATAGAAAAAAAGAATGCGTTCAACAAGAGGACAAATCAAGAGGTCACCCATCCTAGACTACTCTCAAGCAACAACTACATTTAACTTTGGAATGATGACGGGATCCGATGAATTAGTGGTGGTATGATCTCAAATGTACGCTTCTCGCACTCATATATACATGAATAGTCTTTCACTACTTTCTCCCTTCATTTTCACTCATTTCTCTTAATTTTTACTATGTTTTGATCTCGTTTCTCAGTCTTGAATCCCCGACATCATTACATAAGTTCTACTATAGGATGTTCTCTAGTTAAATGTTTCCATTACACATCAGGGCAAAAATTGAAACAATAATAGAAAAAAAGAATGCGTTCAACAAGAGGACAAATCAAGAGGTCACCCATCCTAGACTACTCTCAAGCAACCAACATTTAACTTTGAAATGATGACGGGATCCGATGAATTAGTGGTGGTATAAACTCAAATGTCCGCTTCTCGCACTCATATATACATGAATAGTCTTTCACTACTTTCTCCCTTCATTTTCACTCATATCTCTTAAATTTTACTACCTTTTGATCTCGTTTCTCTAGGAGCATCGAACTATCCCGCAGTCTTGAATCCCCGACATCATTACATAAGTTCTACTAGAGGATGTTCTCTAGTTAAATGTTTCCATTACACATCAGGGAAAAAATTGAAATAATAATAGAAAAAAGATTGCTTTCAAAAATAGGACAAATCAAGAGGTCACCCATCCTAGACTACTCCCAGCCAACTACATTTAACTTTGGAATGATGACGGGATCCGATGAATTAGTGGTGGTATGATCTCAAATGTCTGCTTCTCGTACTCATATATACATGAATAGTCTTTCACTACTTTCTCCATTCATTTTCACTCATTTCTCTTAATTTTTACTATTTTTGATCTCGTTTCTCTAGGAGCATCGAGCTAACCCGCTCTTGAATCCCCGACATCATTACATAAGTTCTACTATAGGATGTTCTCTAGTTAAATGTTTCCATTACACATCGGGGCAAAAATTGAAACAATAATAGAAAAAAGAATGCGTTCAACAAGAGGACAAATCAAGAGGTCACCCATCCTAGACTACTCTCGGCAACCAACATTTAACTTTGAAATGATGACGGGATCCGATGAATTAGTGGTGTTATAAACTCAAATGTCCGCTTCTCGCACTCATATATACATGAATAGTCTTTCACTACTTTCTCCCTTCATTTTCACTCATATCTCTTAAATTTTACTACCTTTTGATCTCGTTTCTCTAGGATCATCGAACTATCCCCTTGATCTTGAATCCCCGACATCATTACATAAGTTCTACTAGAGGATGTTCTCTAGTTAAATGTTTCCATTACACATCGGGGAAAAAATTGAAATAATAATAGAAAAAAGATTGCTTTCAAAAAGAGGACAAATCAAGAGGTCACCCATCCTAGACTACTCCCACCAACTACATTTAACTTTGGAATGATGTCGGGATCCGATGAATTAGTGGTGGTATGATCTCAAATGTACGCTTCTCGTACTCATATATACATGAATAGTCTTTCACTACTTTCTCCCTTCATTTTCACTCATTTCTCTTAATTTTTACTATTTTTGATCTCGTTTCTCTAGGAGCATCGAGCTAACCCGCAGATCTTGAATCCCCGACATCATTACATAAGTTCTACTATAGGATGTTCTCTAGTTAAATGTTTCCATTACACATCAGGGCAAAAATTGAAACAATAATAGAAAAAAGAATGCGTTCAACAAGAGGACAAATCAAGAGGTCACCCATCCTAGACTACTCTCAGCAACCAACATTTAACTTTGAAATGATGACGGGATCCGATGAATTAGTGGTGTTATAAACTCAAATGTCTGCTTCTCGCACTCATATATACATGAATAGTCTTTCACTACTTTCTCCCTTCATTTTCACTCATATCTCTTAAATTTTACTACCTTTTGATCTCGTTTCTCTAGGATCATCGAACTATCCCGCAGATCTTGAATCCCCGACATCATTACATAAGTTCTACTAGAGGATGTTCTCTAGTTAAATGTTTCCATTACACATCAGGGAAAAAATTGAAATAATAATAGAAAAAAGATTGCTTTCAAAAATAGGACAAATCAAGAGGTCACCCATCCTAGACTACTCCCAGCCAACTACATTTAACTTTGGAATGATGACGGGATCCGATGAATTAGTGGTGGTATGATCTCAAATGTCTGCTTCTCGTACTCATATATACATGAATAGTCTTTCACTACTTTCTCCATTCATTTTCACTCATTTCTCTTAATTTTTACTATTTTTGATCTCGTTTCTCTAGGAGCATCGAGCTAACCCGCGATCTTGAATCCCCGACATCATTACATAAGTTCTACTATAGGATGTTCTCTAGTTAAATGTTTCCATTACACATCAGGGCAAAAATTGAAACAATAATAGAAAAAAGAATGCGTTCAACAAGAGGACAAATCAAGAGGTCACCCATCCTAGACTACTCTCAGCAACCAACATTTAACTTTGAAATGATGACGGGATCCGATGAATTAGTGGTGTTATAAACTCAAATGTACGCTTCTCGCACTCATATATACATGAATAGTCTTTCACTACTTTCTCCCTTCATTTTCACTCATTTCTCTTAAATTTTACTACCTTTTGATCTCGTTTCTCTAGGAGCATCGAACTATCCCGCGATCTTGAATCCCCGACATCATTACATAAGTTCTACTAGAGGATGTTCTCTAGTTAAATGTTTCCATTACACATCGGGGAAAAAATTGAAATAATAATAGAAAAAAGATTGCTTTCAAAAAGAGGACAAATCAAGAGGTCACCCATCCTAGACTACTCCCACCAACTACATTTAACTTTGGAATGATGACGGGATCCGATGAATTAGTGGTGGTATGATCTCAAATGTCCGCTTCTCGTACTCATATATACATGAATAGTCTTTCACTACTTTCTCCATTCATTTTCACTCATTTCTCTTAATTTTTACTATTTTTGATCTCGTTTCTCTAGGAGCATCGAGCTAACCCGCGATCTTGAATCCCCGACATCATTACATAAGTTCTACTATAGGATGTTCTCTAGTTAAATGTTTCCATTACACATCGGGCAAAAATTGAAACAATAATAGAAAAAAGAATGCGTTCAACAAGAGGACAAATCAAGAGGTCACCCATCCTAGACTACTCTCGGCAACCAACATTTAACTTTGAAATGATGACGGGATCCGATGAATTAGTGGTGTTATAAACTCAAATGTCCGCTTCTCGCACTCATATATACATGAATAGTCTTTCACTACTTTCTCCCTTCATTTTCACTCATATCTCTTAAATTTTACTACCTTTTGATCTCGTTTCTCTAGGATCATCGAACTATCCCGATCTTGAATCCCCGACATCATTACATAAGTTCTACTAGAGGATGTTCTCTAGTTAAATGTTTCCATTACACATCGGGGAAAAAATTGAAATAATAATAGAAAAAAGATTGCTTTCAAAAATAGGACAAATCAAGAGGTCACCCATCCTAGACTACTCCCAGCCAACTACATTTAACTTTGGAATGATGACGGGATCCGATGAATTAGTGGTGGTATGATCTCAAATGTACGCTTCTCGTACTCATATATACATGAATAGTCTTTCACTACTTTCTCCCTTCATTTTCACTCATTTCTCTTAATTTTTACTATTTTTGATCTCGTTTCTCTAGGAGCATCGAGCTAACCCGCGATCTTGAATCCCCGACATCATTACATAAGTTCTACTATAGGATGTTCTCTAGTTAAATGTTTCCATTACACATCGGGGCAAAAATTGAAACAATAATAGAAAAAAGAATGCGTTCAACAAGAGGACAAATCAAGAGGTCACCCATCCTAGACTACTCTCAAGCAACCAACATTTAACTTTGAAATGATGACGGGATCCGATGAATTAGTGGTGTTATAAACTCAAATGTACGCTTCTCGCACTCATATATACATGAATAGTCTTTCACTACTTTCTCCCTTCATTTTCACTCATATCTCTTAAATTTTACTACCTTTTGATCTCGTTTCTCTAGGATCATCGAACTATCCCGCAGTCTTGAATCCCCGACATCATTACATAAGTTCTACTAGAGGATGTTCTCTAGTTAAATGTTTCCATTACACATCAGGGAAAAAATTGAAATAATAATAGAAAAAAGATTGCTTTCAAAAAGAGGACAAATCAAGAGGTCACCCATCCTAGACTACTCCCACCAACTACATTTAACTTTGGAATGATGACGGGATCCGATGAATTAGTGGTGGTCTGATCTCAAATGTCTGCTTCTCGTACTCATATATACATGAATAGTCTTTCACTACTTTCTCCCTTCATTTTCACTCATTTCTCTTAATTTTTACTATTTTTGATCTCGTTTCTCTAGGAGCATCGAGCTAACCCGCAGTCTTGAATCCCCGACATCATTACATAAGTTCTACTATAGGATGTTCTCTAGTTAAATGTTTCCATTACACATCAGGGCAAAAATTGAAACAATAATAGAAAAAAGAATGCGTTCAACAAGAGGACAAATCAAGAGGTCACCCATCCTAGACTACTCTCAAGCAACCAACATTTAACTTTGAAATGATGACGGGATCCGATGAATTAGTGGTGTTATAAACTCAAATGTCCGCTTCTCGCACTCATATATACATGAATAGTCTTTCACTACTTTCTCCCTTCATTTTCACTCATATCTCTTAAATTTTACTACCTTTTGATCTCGTTTCTCTAGGATCATCGAACTATCCCGATCTTGAATCCCCGACATCATTACATAAGTTCTACTAGAGGATGTTCTCTAGTTAAATGTTTCCATTACACATCGGGGAAAAAATTGAAATAATAATAGAAAAAAGATTGCTTTCAAAAAGAGGACAAATCAAGAGGTCACCCATCCTAGACTACTCCCAGCCAACTACATTTAACTTTGGAATGATGACGGGATCCGATGAATTAGTGGTGGTATGATCTCAAATGTACGCTTCTCGTACTCATATATACATGAATAGTCTTTCACTACTTTCTCCCTTCATTTTCACTCATTTCTCTTAATTTTTACTATTTTTGATCTCGTTTCTCTAGGAGCATCGAGCTAACCCGCGATCTTGAATCCCCGACATCATTACATAAGTTCTACTATAGGATGTTCTCTAGTTAAATGTTTCCATTACACATCGGGGCAAAAATTGAAACAATAATAGAAAAAAGAATGCGTTCAACAAGAGGACAAATCAAGAGGTCACCCATCCTAGACTACTCTCGGCAACCAACATTTAACTTTGAAATGATGACGGGATCCGATGAATTAGTGGTGTTATAAACTCAAATGTCCGCTTCTCGCACTCATATATACATGAATAGTCTTTCACTACTTTCTCCCTTCATTTTCACTCATATCTCTTAAATTTTACTACCTTTTGATCTCGTTTCTCTAGGATCATCGAACTATCCCCGTAGTCTTGAATCCCCGACATCATTACATAAGTTCTACTAGAGGATGTTCTCTAGTTAAATGTTTCCATTACACATCGGGGAAAAAATTGAAATAATAATAGAAAAAAGATTGCTTTCAAAAAGAGGACCAATCAAGAGGTCACCCATCCTAGACTACTCCAGCCAACTACATTTAACTTTGGAATGATGACGGGATCCGATGAATTAGTGGTGGTATGATCTCAAATGTCCGCTTCTCGTACTCATATATACATGAATAGTCTTTCACTACTTTCTCCCTTCATTTTCACTCATTTCTCTTAATTTTTACTATTTTTGATCTCGTTTCTCTAGGAGCATCGAGCTAACCCTTGAGTCTTGAATCCCCGACATCATTACATAAGTTCTACTATAGGGTGTTCTCTAGTTAAATGTTTCCATTACACATCAGGGCAAAAATTGAAACAATAATAGAAAAAAGAATGCGTTCAACAAGAGGACAAATCAAGAGGTCACCCATCCTAGACTACTCCCAGCCAACTACATTTAACTTTGGAATGATGACGGGATCCGATGAATTAGTGGTGGTATGATCTCAAATGTCCGCTTCTCGCACTCATATATACATGAATAGTCTTTCACTACTTTCTCCCTTCATTTTCACTCATTTCTCTTAATTTTTACTATGTTTTGATCTCGTTTCTCTAGGAGCATCGAGCTAACCCGTAGATCTTGAATCCCCGACATCATTACATAAGTTCTACTATAGGATGTTCTCTAGTTAAATGTTTCCATTACACATCTAGGCAAAAATTGAAACAATAATAGAAAAAAGAATGCGTTCAACAAGAGGACAAATCAAGAGGTCACCCATCCTAGACTACTCTCAGCAACCAACATTTAACTTTGAAATGATGACGGGATCCGATGAATTAGTGGTGGTATAAACTCAAATGTCTGCTTCTCGCACTCATATATACATGAATAGTCTTTCACTACTTTCTCCCTTCATTTTCACTCATATCTCTTAAATTTTACTACCTTTTGATCTCGTTTCTCTAGGAGCATCGAACTATCCCATAGCCTTGAATCCCCGACATCATTACATAAGTTCTACTAGAGGATGTTCTCTAGTTAAATGTTTCCATTACACATCGGGAAAAAAATTGAAATAATAATAGAAAAAAGATTGCTTTCAAAAAGAGGACAAATCAAGAGGTCACCCATCCTAGACTACTCCCAGCCAACTACATTTAACTTTGGAATGATGACGGGATCCGATGAATTAGTGGTGGTATGATCTCAAATGTCTGCTTCTCGTACTCATATATACATGAATAGTCTTTCACTACTTTCTCCATTCATTTTCACTCATTTCTCTTAATTTTTACTATTTTTGATCTCGTTTCTCTAGGAGCATCGAGCTAACCCTTGATCTTGAATCCCCGACATCATTACATAAGTTCTACTATAGGATGTTCTCTAGTTAAATGTTTCCATTACACATCGGGGCAAAAATTGAAACAATAATAGAAAAAAGAATGCGTTCAACAAGAGGACAAATCAAGAGGTCACCCATCCTAGACTACTCTCAAGCAACCAACATTTAACTTTGAAATGATGACGGGATCCGATGAATTAGTGGTGTTATAAACTCAAATGTCCGCTTCTCGCACTCATATATACATGAATAGTCTTTCACTACTTTCTCCCTTCATTTTCACTCATATCTCTTAAATTTTACTACCTTTTGATCTCGTTTCTCTAGGATCATCGAACTATCCCGCAGTCTTGAATCCCCGACATCATTACATAAGTTCTACTAGAGGATGTTCTCTAGTTAAATGTTTCCATTACACATCAGGGAAAAAATTGAAATAATAATAGAAAAAAGATTGCTTTCAAAAAGAGGACCAATCAAGAGGTCACCCATCCTAGACTACTCCCAGCCAACTACATTTAACTTTGGAATGATGTCGGGATCCGATGAATTAGTGGTGGTATGATCTCAAATGTCTGCTTCTCGTACTCATATATACATGAATAGTCTTTCACTACTTTCTCCCTTCATTTTCACTCATTTCTCTTAATTTTTACTATTTTTGATCTCGTTTCTCTAGGAGCATCGAGCTAACCCCAGATCTTGAATCCCCGACATCATTACATAAGTTCTACTATAGGATGTTCTCTAGTTAAATGTTTCCATTACACATCAGGGCAAAAATTGAAACAATAATAGAAAAAAGAATGCGTTCAACAAGAGGACAAATCAAGAGGTCACCCATCCTAGACTACTCTCGGCAACCAACATTTAACTTTGAAATGATGACGGGATCCGATGAATTAGTGGTGTTATAAACTCAAATGTCCGCTTCTCGCACTCATATATACATGAATAGTCTTTCACTACTTTCTCCCTTCATTTTCACTCATATCTCTTAAATTTTACTACCTTTTGATCTCGTTTCTCTAGGATCATCGAACTATCCCGTGATCTTGAATCCCCGACATCATTACATAAGTTCTACTAGAGGATGTTCTCTAGTTAAATGTTTCCATTACACATCAGGGAAAAAATTGAAATAATAATAGAAAAAAGATTGCTTTCAAAAAGAGGACCAATCAAGAGGTCACCCATCCTAGCCTACTCCCAACCAACTACATTTAACTTTGGAATGATGTCGGGATCCGATGAATTAGTGGTGGTATGATCTCAAATGTCTGCTTCTCGTACTCATATATACATGAATAGTCTTTCACTACTTTCTCCCTTCATTTTCACTCATTTCTCTTAATTTTTACTATTTTTGATCTCGTTTCTCTAGGAGCATCGAGCTAACCCGCGATCTTGAATCCCCGACATCATTACATAAGTTCTACTATAGGATGTTCTCTAGTTAAATGTTTCCATTACACATCGGGGCAAAAATTGAAACAATAATAGAAAAAAGAATGCGTTCAACAAGAGGACAAATCAAGAGGTCACCCATCCTAGACTACTCTCAGCAACCAACATTTAACTTTGAAATGATGACGGGATCCGATGAATTAGTGGTGTTATAAACTCAAATGTCTGCTTCTCGCACTCATATATACATGAATAGTCTTTCACTACTTTCTCCCTTCATTTTCACTCATATCTCTTAAATTTTACTACCTTTTGATCTCGTTTCTCTAGGATCATCGAACTATCCCGTAGATCTTGAATCCCCGACATCATTACATAAGTTCTACTAGAGGATGTTCTCTAGTTAAATGTTTCCATTACACATCAGGGAAAAAATTGAAATAATAATAGAAAAAAGATTGCTTTCAAAAAGAGGACCAATCAAGAGGTCACCCATCCTAGACTACTCCCAGCCAACTACATTTAACTTTGGAATGATGACGGGATCCGATGAATTAGTGGTGGTATGATCTCAAATGTCTGCTTCTCGTACTCATATATACATGAATAGTCTTTCACTACTTTCTCCCTTCATTTTCACTCATTTCTCTTAATTTTTACTATTTTTGATCTCGTTTCTCTAGGAGCATCGAGCTAACCCGCAATCTTGAATCCCCGACATCATTACATAAGTTCTACTATAGGGTGTTCTCTAGTTAAATGTTTCCATTACACATCAGGGCAAAAATTGAAACAATAATAGAAAAAAGAATGCGTTCAACAAGAGGACAAATCAAGAGGTCACCCATCCTAGACTACTCCCAGCCAACTACATTTAACTTTGGAATGATGGCGGGATCCGATGAATTAGTGGTGGTATGATCTCAAATGTCTGCTTCTCGCACTCATATATACATGAATAGTCTTTCACTACTTTCTCCCTTCATTTTCACTCATTTCTCTTAATTTTTACTATGTTTTGATCTCGTTTCTCTAGGAGCATCGAGCTAACCCGCATCTTGAATCCCCGACATCATTACATAAGTTCTACTATAGGATGTTCTCTAGTTAAATGTTTCCATTACACATCAGGGCAAAAATTGAAACAATAATAGAAAAAAGAATGCGTTCAACAAGAGGACAAATCAAGAGGTCACCCATCCTAGACTACTCTCAGCAACCTACATTTAACTTTGAAATGATGACGGGATCCGATGAATTAGTGGTGGTATAAACTCAAATGTACGCTTCTCGCACTCATATATACATGAATAGTCTTTCACTACTTTCTCCCTTCATTTTCACTCATTTCTCTTAAATTTTACTACCTTTTGATCTCGTTTCTCTAGGAGCATCGAACTATCCCGCGATCTTGAATCCCCGACATCATTACATAAGTTCTACTAGAGGATGTTCTCTAGTTAAATGTTTCCATTACACATCAGGGAAAAAATTGAAATAATAATAGAAAAAAGATTGCTTTCAAAAATAGGACAAATCAAGAGGTCACCCATCCTAGACTACTCCCAGCCAACTACATTTAACTTTGGAATGATGACGGGATCCGATGAATTAGTGGTGGTATGATCTCAAATGTCTGCTTCTCGTACTCATATATACATGAATAGTCTTTCACTACTTTCTCCCTTCATTTTCACTCATTTCTCTTAATTTTTACTATTTTTGATCTCGTTTCTCTAGGAGCATCGAGCTAACCCGCAGTCTTGAATCCCCGACATCATTACATAAGTTCTACTATAGGATGTTCTCTAGTTAAATGTTTCCATTACACATCGGGGCAAAAATTGAAACAATAATAGAAAAAAGAATGCGTTCAACAAGAGGACAAATCAAGAGGTCACCCATCCTAGACTACTCTCGGCAACCAACATTTAACTTTGAAATGATGACGGGATCCGATGAATTAGTGGTGTTATAAACTCAAATGTACGCTTCTCGCACTCATATATACATGAATAGTCTTTCACTACTTTCTCCCTTCATTTTCACTCATATCTCTTAAATTTTACTACCTTTTGATCTCGTTTCTCTAGGATCATCGAACTATCCCGCGATCTTGAATCCCCGACATCATTACATAAGTTCTACTAGAGGATGTTCTCTAGTTAAATGTTTCCATTACACATCGGGGAAAAAATTGAAATAATAATAGAAAAAAGATTGCTTTCAAAAAGAGGACCAATCAAGAGGTCACCCATCCTAGACTACTCTCAGCCAACTACATTTAACTTTGGAATGATGTCGGGATCCGATGAATTAGTGGTGGTATGATCTCAAATGTTTGCTTCTCGTACTCATATATACATGAATAGTCTTTCACTACTTTCTCCCTTCATTTTCACTCATTTCTCTTAATTTTTACTATTTTTGATCTCGTTTCTCTAGGAGCATCGAGCTAACCCGCAGTCTTGAATCCCCGACATCATTACATAAGTTCTACTATAGGATGTTCTCTAGTTAAATGTTTCCATTACACATCGGGGCAAAAATTGAAACAATAATAGAAAAAAGAATGCGTTCAACAAGAGGACAAATCAAGAGGTCACCCATCCTAGACTACTCTCAAGCAACCAACATTTAACTTTGAAATGATGACGGGATCCGATGAATTAGTGGTGTTATAAACTCAAATGTACGCTTCTCGCACTCATATATACATGAATAGTCTTTCACTACTTTCTCCCTTCATTTTCACTCATATCTCTTAAATTTTACTACCTTTTGATCTCGTTTCTCTAGGAGCATCGAACTATCCCGTGATCTTGAATCCCCGACATCATTACATAAGTTCTACTAGAGGATGTTCTCTAGTTAAATGTTTCCATTACACATCGGGGAAAAAATTGAAATAATAATAGAAAAAAGATTGCTTTCAAAAAGAGGACCAATCAAGAGGTCACCCATCCTAGACTACTCCCGACCAACTACATTTAACTTTGGAATGATGACGGGATCCGATGAATTAGTGGTGGTATGATCTCAAATGTTTGCTTCTCGTACTCATATATACATGAATAGTCTTTCACTACTTTCTCCCTTCATTTTCACTCATTTCTCTTAATTTTTACTATTTTTGATCTCGTTTCTCTAGGAGCATCGAGCTAACCCGCGATCTTGAATCCCCGACATCATTACATAAGTTCTACTATAGGGTGTTCTCTAGTTAAATGTTTCCATTACACATCGGGGCAAAAATTGAAACAATAATAGAAAAAAGAATGCGTTCAACAAGAGGACAAATCAAGAGGTCACCCATCCTAGACTACTCCCGACCAACTACATTTAACTTTGGAATGATGACGGGATCCGATGAATTAGTGGTGGTATGATCTCAAATGTACGCTTCTCGCACTCATATATACATGAATAGTCTTTCACTACTTTCTCCATTCATTTTCACTCATTTCTCTTAATTTTTACTATGTTTTGATCTCGTTTCTCTAGGAGCATCGAGCTAACCCTTGATCTTGAATCCCCGACATCATTACATAAGTTCTACTATAGGATGTTCTCTAGTTAAATGTTTCCATTACACATCGGGGCAAAAATTGAAACAATAATAGAAAAAAGAATGCGTTCAACAAGAGGACAAATCAAGAGGTCACCCATCCTAGACTACTCTCGGCAACCTACATTTAACTTTGAAATGATGACGGGATCCGATGAATTAGTGGTGGTATAAACTCAAATGTACGCTTCTCGCACTCATATATACATGAATAGTCTTTCACTACTTTCTCCCTTCATTTTCACTCATTTCTCTTAAATTTTACTACCTTTTGATCTCGTTTCTCTAGGAGCATCGAACTATCCCGCGATCTTGAATCCCCGACATCATTACATAAGTTCTACTAGAGGATGTTCTCTAGTTAAATGTTTCCATTACACATCAGGGAAAAAATTGAAATAATAATAGAAAAAAGATTGCTTTCAAAAAGAGGACAAATCAAGAGGTCACCCATCCTAGACTACTCCCAGCCAACTACATTTAACTTTGGAATGATGACGGGATCCGATGAATTAGTGGTGGTATGATCTCAAATGTATGCTTCTCGTACTCATATATACATGAATAGTCTTTCACTACTTTCTCCATTCATTTTCACTCATTTCTCTTAATTTTTACTATTTTTGATCTCGTTTCTCTAGGAGCATCGAGCTAACCCCCATGATCTTGAATCCCCGACATCATTACATAAGTTCTACTATAGGATGTTCTCTAGTTAAATGTTTCCATTACACATCGGGGCAAAAATTGAAACAATAATAGAAAAAAGAATGCGTTCAACAAGAGGACAAATCAAGAGGTCACCCATCCTAGACTACTCTCGGCAACCAACATTTAACTTTGAAATGATGACGGGATCCGATGAATTAGTGGTGTTATAAACTCAAATGTACGCTTCTCGCACTCATATATACATGAATAGTCTTTCACTACTTTCTCCCTTCATTTTCACTCATATCTCTTAAATTTTACTACCTTTTGATCTCGTTTCTCTAGGAGCATCGAACTATCCCGTGATCTTGAATCCCCGACATCATTACATAAGTTCTACTAGAGGATGTTCTCTAGTTAAATGTTTCCATTACACATCAGGGAAAAAATTGAAATAATAATAGAAAAAAGATTGCTTTCAAAAAGAGGACCAATCAAGAGGTCACCCATCCTAGCCTACTCCCAACCAACTACATTTAACTTTGGAATGATGTCGGGATCCGATGAATTAGTGGTGGTATGATCTCAAATGTACGCTTCTCGTACTCATATATACATGAATAGTCTTTCACTACTTTCTCCCTTCATTTTCACTCATTTCTCTTAATTTTTACTATTTTTGATCTCGTTTCTCTAGGAGCATCGAGCTAACCCTAGATCTTGAATCCCCGACATCATTACATAAGTTCTACTATAGGATGTTCTCTAGTTAAATGTTTCCATTACACATCGGGGCAAAAATTGAAACAATAATAGAAAAAAGAATGCGTTCAACAAGAGGACAAATCAAGAGGTCACCCATCCTAGACTACTCTCAGCAACCTACATTTAACTTTGAAATGATGACGGGATCCGATGAATTAGTGGTGGTATGATCTCAAATGTCCGCTTCTCGCACTCATATATACATGAATAGTCTTTCACTACTTTCTCCCTTCATTTTCACTCATTTCTCTTAAATTTTACTACCTTTTGATCTCGTTTCTCTAGGAGCATCGAACTATCCCCGATCTTGAATCCCCGACATCATTACATAAGTTCTACTAGAGGATGTTCTCTAGTTAAATGTTTCCATTACACATCGGGGCAAAAATTGAAATAATAATAGAAAAAAGATTGCTTTCAACAAGAGGACAAATCAAGAGGTCACCCATCCTAGACTACTCCCGGCCAACTACATTTAACTTTGGAATGATGACGGGATCCGATGAATTAGTGGTGGTATGATCTCAAATGTACGCTTCTCGCACTCATATATACATGAATAGTCTTTCACTACTTTCTCCCTTCATTTTCACTCATTTCTCTTAATTTTTACTATGTTTTGATCTCGTTTCTCTAGGAGCATCGAGCTAACCCGCGATCTTGAATCCCCGACATCATTACATAAGTTCTACTATAGGATGTTCTCTAGTTAAATGTTTCCATTACACATCGGGGCAAAAATTGAAACAATAATAGAAAAAAGAATGCGTTCAACAAGAGGACAAATCAAGAGGTCACCCATCCTAGACTACTCTCAGCCAACCTACATTTAACTTTGAAATGATGACGGGATCCGATGAATTAGTGGTGGTATAAACTCAAATGTACGCTTCTCGCACTCATATATACATGAATAGTCTTTCACTACTTTCTCCCTTCATTTTCACTCATTTCTCTTAAATTTTACTACCTTTTGATCTCGTTTCTCTAGGAGCATCGAACTATCCCGCGATCTTGAATCCCCGACATCATTACATAAGTTCTACTAGAGGATGTTCTCTAGTTAAATGTTTCCATTACACATCGGGGCAAAAATTGAAATAATAATAGAAAAAAGATTGCTTTCAACAAGAGGACAAATCAAGAGGTCACCCATCCTAGACTACTCCCGGCCAACTACATTTAACTTTGGAATGATGACGGGATCCGATGAATTAGTGGTGGTATGATCTCAAATGTACGCTTCTCGCACTCATATATACATGAATAGTCTTTCACTACTTTCTCCCTTCATTTTCACTCATTTCTCTTAATTTTTACTATTTTTGATCTCGTTTCTCTAGGAGCATCGAGCTAACCCCAGATCTTGAATCCCCGACATCATTACATAAGTTCTACTATAGGATGTTCTCTAGTTAAATGTTTCCATTACACATCGGGGCAAAAATTGAAACAATAATAGAAAAAAGAATGCGTTCAACAAGAGGACAAATCAAGAGGTCACCCATCCTAGACTACTCTCGGCAACCTACATTTAACTTTGAAATGATGACGGGATCCGATGAATTAGTGGTGGTATAAACTCAAATGTACGCTTCTCGCACTCATATATACATGAATAGTCTTTCACTACTTTCTCCCTTCATTTTCACTCATTTCTCTTAAATTTTACTACCTTTTGATCTCGTTTCTCTAGGAGCATCGAACTATCCCTTGCGATCTTGAATCCCCGACATCATTACATAAGTTCTACTAGAGGATGTTCTCTAGTTAAATGTTTCCATTACACATCGGGGCAAAAATTGAAATAATAATAGAAAAAAGATTGCTTTCAACAAGAGGACAAATCAAGAGGTCACCCATCCTAGACTACTCCCAGCTAACTACATTTAACTTTGGAATGATGACGGGATCCGATGAATTAGTGGTGGTCTGATCTCAAATGTCTGCTTCTCGCACTCATATATACATGAATAGTCTTTCACTACTTTCTCCCTTCATTTTCACTCATTTCTCTTAATTTTTACTATTTTTGATCTCGTTTCTCTAGGAGCATCGAGCTAACCCGTGAGTCTTGAATCCCCGACATCATTACATAAGTTCTACTAGAGGATGTTCTCTAGTTAAATGTTTCCATTACACATCGGGGCAAAAATTGAAACAATAATAGAAAAAAGAATGCGTTCAACAAGAGGACAAATCAAGAGGTCACCCATCCTAGACTACTCTCAAGGCAACCTACATTTAACTTTGAAATGATGACGGGATCCGATGAATTAGTGGTGGTATAAACTCAAATGTCCGCTTCTCGCACTCATATATACATGAATAGTCTTTCACTACTTTCTCCCTTCATTTTCACTCATTTCTCTTAAATTTTACTACCTTTTGATCTCGTTTCTCTAGGAGCATCGAACTATCCCGCGATCTTGAATCCCCGACATCATTACATAAGTTCTACTAGAGGATGTTCTCTAGTTAAATGTTTCCATTACACATCGGGGCAAAAATTGAAATAATAATAGAAAAAAGATTGCTTTCAAAAAGAGGACAAATCAAGAGGTCACCCATCCTAGACTACTCCCGACCAACTACATTTAACTTTGGAATGATGACGGGATCCGATGAATTAGTGGTGGTATGATCTCAAATGTACGCTTCTCGCACTCATATATACATGAATAGTCTTTCACTACTTTCTCCCTTCATTTTCACTCATTTCTCTTAATTTTTACTATTTTTGATCTCGTTTCTCTAGGAGCATCGAGCTAACCCGCGATCTTGAATCCCCGACATCATTACATAAGTTCTACTATAGGGTGTTCTCTAGTTAAATGTTTCCATTACACATCAGGGCAAAAATTGAAACAATAATAGAAAAAAGAATGCGTTCAACAAGAGGACAAATCAAGAGGTCACCCATCCTAGACTACTCCCAGCCAACTACATTTAACTTTGGAATGATGACGGGATCCGATGAATTAGTGGTGGTATGATCTCAAATGTCTGCTTCTCGTACTCATATATACATGAATAGTCTTTCACTACTTTCTCCCTTCATTTTCACTCATTTCTCTTAATTTTTACTATTTTTGATCTCGTTTCTCTAGGAGCATCGAGCTAACCCGTGATCTTGAATCCCCGACATCATTACATAAGTTCTACTAGAGGATGTTCTCTAGTTAAATGTTTCCATTACACATCGGGGCAAAAATTGAAACAATAATAGAAAAAAGAATGCGTTCAACAAGAGGACAAATCAAGAGGTCACCCATCCTAGACTACTCTCGGCAACCTACATTTAACTTTGAAATGATGACGGGATCCGATGAATTAGTGGTGGTATAAACTCAAATGTCCGCTTCTCGCACTCATATATACATGAATAGTCTTTCACTACTTTCTCCCTTCATTTTCACTCATTTCTCTTAAATTTTACTACCTTTTGATCTCGTTTCTCTAGGAGCATCGAACTATCCCGCGATCTTGAATCCCCGACATCATTACATAAGTTCTACTAGAGGATGTTCTCTAGTTAAATGTTTCCATTACACATCGGGGCAAAAATTGAAATAATAATAGAAAAAAGATTGCTTTCAACAAGAGGACAAATCAAGAGGTCACCCATCCTAGACTACTCCCACCAACTACATTTAACTTTGGAATGATGACGGGATCCGATGAATTAGTGGTGGTCTGATCTCAAATGTCTGCTTCTCGCACTCACATATACATGAATAGTCTTTCACTACTTTCTCCCTTCATTTTCACTCATTTCTCTTAATTTTTACTATTTTTGATCTCGTTTCTCTAGGAGCATCGAGCTAACCCGCGATCTTGAATCCCCGACATCATTACATAAGTTCTACTATAGGATGTTCTCTAGTTAAATGTTTCCATTACACATCGGGGCAAAAATTGAAACAATAATAGAAAAAAGAATGCGTTCAACAAGAGGACAAATCAAGAGGTCACCCATCCTAGACTACTCTCAGCCAACCTACATTTAACTTTGAAATGATGACGGGATCCGATGAATTAGTGGTGGTATAAACTCAAATGTACGCTTCTCGCACTCATATATACATGAATAGTCTTTCACTACTTTCTCCCTTCATTTTCACTCATTTCTCTTAAATTTTACTACCTTTTGATCTCGTTTCTCTAGGAGCATCGAACTATCCCATGATCTTGAATCCCCGACATCATTACATAAGTTCTACTAGAGCATGTTCTCTAGTTAAATGTTTCCATTACACATCAGGGCAAAAATTGAAATAATAATAGAAAAAAGATTGCTTTCAAAAAGAGGACAAATCAAGAGGTCACCCATCCTAGACTACTCCCAGCCAACTACATTTAACTTTGGAATGATGACGGGATCCGATGAATTAGTGGTGGTATGATCTCAAATGTATGCTTCTCGCACTCATATATACATGAATAGTCTTTCACTACTTTCTCCCTTCATTTTCACTCATTTCTCTTAATTTTTACTATTTTTGATCTCGTTTCTCTAGGAGCATCGAGCTAACCCGCTTGATCTTGAATCCCCGACATCATTACATAAGTTCTACTAGAGGATGTTCTCTAGTTAAATGTTTCCATTACACATCGGGGCAAAAATTGAAACAATAATAGAAAAAAGAATGCGTTCAACAAGAGGACAAATCAAGAGGTCACCCATCCTAGACTACTCTCGGCCAACTACATTTAACTTTGGAATGATGACGGGATCCGATGAATTAGTGGTGGTATGATCTCAAATGTCCGCTTCTCGCACTCATATATACATGAATAGTCTTTCACTACTTTCTCCCTTCATTTTCACTCATTTCTCTTAATTTTTACTATCTTTTGATCTCGTTTCTCTAGGAGCATCGAGCTAACCCGATCTTGAATCCCCGACATCATTACATAAGTTCTACTAGAGGATGTTCTCTAGTTAAATGTTTCCATTACACATCAGGGCAAAAATTGAAACAATAATAGAAAAAAGATTGCTTTCAACAAGAGGACAAATCAAGAGGTCACCCATCCTAGACTACTCTCAGCCAACTACATTTAACTTTGGAATGATGACGGGATCCGATGAATTAGTGGTGGTATGATCTCAAATGTACGCTTCTCGCACTCATATATACATGAATAGTCTTTCACTACTTTCTCCCTTCATTTTCACTCATTTCTCTTAAATTTTACTATGTTTTGATCTCGTTTCTCTAGGAGCATCGAGCTAACCCTCGATCTTGAATCCCCGACATCATTACATAAGTTCTACTAGAGGATGTTCTCTAGTTAAATGTTTCCATTACACATCGGGGCAAAAATTGAAACAATAATAGAAAAAAGATTGCGTTCAACAAGAGGACAAATCAAGAGGTCACCCATCCTAGACTACTCCCGGCCAACTACATTTAACTTTGGAATGATGACGGGATCCGATGAATTAGTGGTGGTATAAACTCAAATGTACGCTTCTCGCACTCATATATACATGAATAGTCTTTCACTACTTTCTCCCTTCATTTTCACTCATTTCTCTTAAATTTTACTACCTTTTGATCTCGTTTCTCTAGGAGCATCGAACTATCCCTTGATCTTGAATCCCCGACATCATTACATAAGTTCTACTAGAGCATGTTCTCTAGTTAAATGTTTCCATTACACATCAGGGCAAAAATTGAAATAATAATAGAAAAAAGATTGCTTTCAAAAAGAGGACAAATCAAGAGGTCACCCATCCTAGACTACTCCCAGCCAACTACATTTAACTTTGGAATGATGACGGGATCCGATGAATTAGTGGTGGTATGATCTCAAATGTATGCTTCTCGCACTCATATATACATGAATATTCTTTCACTACTTTCTCCCTTCATTTTCACTCATTTCTCTTAATTTTTACTATTTTTGATCTCGTTTCTCTAGGAGCATCGAGCTAACCCGCAGATCTTGAATCCCCGACATCATTACATAAGTTCTACTAGAGGATGTTCTCTAGTTAAATGTTTCCATTACACATCGGGGCAAAAATTGAAATAATAATAGAAAAAAGAATGCTTTCAACAAGAGGACAAATCAAGAGGTCACCCATCCTAGACTACTCTCAGCCAACTACATTTAACTTTGGAATGATGACGGGATCCGATGAATTAGTGGTGGTATGATCTCAAATGTCCGCTTCTCGCACTCATATATACATGAATAGTCTTTCACTACTTTCTCCCTTCATTTTCACTCATTTCTCTTAATTTTTACTATGTTTTGATCTCGTTTCTCTAGGAGCATCGAGCTAACCCGCGATCTTGAATCCCCGACATCATTACATAAGTTCTACTAGAGGATGTTCTCTAGTTAAATGTTTCCATTACACATCGGGGCAAAAATTGAAATAATAATAGAAAAAAGATTGCTTTCAACAAGAGGACAAATCAAGAGGTCACCCATCCTAGACTACTCCCAGCCAACTACATTTAACTTTGGAATGATGACGGGATCCGATGAATTAGTGGTGGTATGATCTCAAATGTACGCTTCTCGCACTCATATATACATGAATAGTCTTTCACTACTTTCTCCCTTCATTTTCACTCATTTCTCTTAAATTTTACTATGTTTTGATCTCGTTTCTCTAGGAGCATCGAGCTAACCCGCGATCTTGAATCCCCGACATCATTACATAAGTTCTACTAGAGGATGTTCTCTAGTTAAATGTTTCCATTACACATCAGGGCAAAAATTGAAACAATAATAGAAAAAAGAATGCGTTCAACAAGAGGACAAATCAAGAGGTCACCCATCCTAGACTACTCTCGGCCAACTACATTTAACTTTGGAATGATTACGGGATCTGATGAATTAGTGGTGGTATAAACTCAAATGTACGCTTCTCGCACTCATATATACATGAATAGTCTTTCACTACTTTCTCCCTTCATTTTCACTCATTTCTCTTAAATTTTACTACCTTTTGATCTCGTTTCTCTAGGAGCATCGAACTATCCCGCAGATCTTGAATCCCCGACATCATTACATAAGTTCTACTAGAGGATGTTCTCTAGTTAAATGTTTCCATTACACATCGGGGCAAAAATTGAAATAATAATAGAAAAAAGATTGCTTTCAAAAAGAGGACAAATCAAGAGGTCACCCATCCTAGACTACTCTCACCAACTACATTTAACTTTGGAATGATGACGGGATCCGATGAATTAGTGGTGGTATGATCTCAAATGTCCGCTTCTCGCACTCATATATACATGAATAGTCTTTCACTACTTTCTCCCTTCATTTTCACTCATTTCTCTTAATTTTTACTATGTTTTGATCTCGTTTCTCTAGGAGCATCGAGCTAACCCGCGATCTTGAATCCCCGACATCATTACATAAGTTCTACTAGAGGATGTTCTCTAGTTAAATGTTTCCATTACACATCGGGGCAAAAATTGAAATAATAATAGAAAAAAGATTGCTTTCAACAAGAGGACAAATCAAGAGGTCACCCATCCTAGACTACTCCCTGCCAACTACATTTAACTTTGGAATGATGACGGGATCCGATGAATTAGTGGTGGTATGATCTCAAATGTCTGCTTCTCGCACTCATATATACATGAATAGTCTTTCACTACTTTCTCCCTTCATTTTCACTCATTTCTCTTAATTTTTACTATGTTTTGATCTCGTTTCTCTAGGAGCATCGAGCTAACCCGCGATCTTGAATCCCCGACATCATTACATAAGTTCTACTAGAGGATGTTCTCTAGTTAAATGTTTCCATTACACATCGGGGCAAAAATTGAAATAATAATAGAAAAAAGATTGCTTTCAACAAGAGGACAAATCAAGAGGTCACCCATCCTAGACTACTCCCGGCCAACTACATTTAACTTTGGAATGATGACGGGATCCGATGAATTAGTGGTGGTATGATCTCAAATGTACGCTTCTCGCACTCATATATACATGAATAGTCTTTCACTACTTTCTCCCTTCATTTTCACTCATTTCTCTTAAATTTTACTACGTTTTGATCTCGTTTCTCTAGGAGCATCGAGCTAACCCGCGGTCTTGAATCCCCGACATCATTACATAAGTTCTACTAGAGGATGTTCTCTAGTTAAATGTTTCCATTACACATCGGGGCAAAAATTGAAACAATAATAGAAAAAAGAATGCGTTCAACAAGAGGACAAATCAAGAGGTCACCCATCCTAGACTACTCTCGGCCAACCTACATTTAACTTTGGAATGATGACGGGATCCGATGAATTAGTGGTGGTATAAACTCAAATGTACGCTTCTCGCACTCATATATACATGAATAGTCTTTCACTACTTTCTCCCTTCATTTTCACTCATTTCTCTTAAATTTTACTACCTTTTGATCTCGTTTCTCTAGGAGCATCGAACTATCCCATGATCTTGAATCCCCGACATCATTACATAAGTTCTACTAGAGGATGTTCTCTAGTTAAATGTTTCCATTACACATCGGGGCAAAAATTGAAATAATAATAGAAAAAAGATTGCTTTCAACAAGAGGACAAATCAAGAGGTCACCCATCCTAGACTACTCCCGGCCAACTACATTTAACTTTGGAATGATGACGGGATCCGATGAATTAGTGGTGGTATGATCTCAAATGTACGCTTCTCGCACTCATATATACATGAATAGTCTTTCACTACTTTCTCCCTTCATTTTCACTCATTTCTCTTAATTTTTACTATGTTTTGATCTCGTTTCTCTAGGAGCATCGAGCTAACCCGCGATCTTGAATCCCCGACATCATTACATAAGTTCTACTAGAGGATGTTCTCTAGTTAAATGTTTCCATTACACATCGGGGCAAAAATTGAAACAATAATAGAAAAAAGAATGCTTTCAACAAGAGGACAAATCAAGAGGTCACCCATCCTAGACTACTCCCGGCCAACTACATTTAACTTTGGAATGATGACGGGATCCGATGAATTAGTGGTGGTATGATCTCAAATGTACGCTTCTCGCACTCATATATACATGAATAGTCTTTCACTACTTTCTCCCTTCATTTTCACTCATTTCTCTTAATTTTTACTATGTTTTGATCTCGTTTCTCTAGGAGCATCGAGCTAACCCGCGATCTTGAATCCCCGACATCATTACATAAGTTCTACTAGAGGATGTTCTCTAGTTAAATGTTTCCATTACACATCGGGGCAAAAATTGAAACAATAATAGAAAAAAGAATGCGTTCAACAAGAGGACAAATCAAGAGGTCACCCATCCTAGACTACTCTCGGCAACCTACATTTAACTTTGAAATGATGACGGGATCCGATGAATTAGTGGTGGTATAAACTCAAATGTACGCTTCTCGCACTCATATATACATGAATAGTCTTTCACTACTTTCTCCCTTCATTTTCACTCATTTCTCTTAAATTTTACTACCTTTTGATCTCGTTTCTCTAGGAGCATCGAACTATCCCGCGATCTTGAATCCCCGACATCATTACATAAGTTCTACTAGAGGATGTTCTCTAGTTAAATGTTTCCATTACACATCGGGGCAAAAATTGAAATAATAATAGAAAAAAGATTGCTTTCAACAAGAGGACAAATCAAGAGGTCACCCATCCTAGACTACTCCCAGCCAACTACATTTAACTTTGGAATGATGACGGGATCCGATGAATTAGTGGTGGTATGATCTCAAATGTCTGCTTCTCGCACTCATATATACATGAATAGTCTTTCACTACTTTCTCCCTTCATTTTCACTCATTTCTCTTAATTTTTACTATGTTTTGATCTCGTTTCTCTAGGAGCATCGAGCTAACCCGCGATCTTGAATCCCCGACATCATTACATAAGTTCTACTAGAGGATGTTCTCTAGTTAAATGTTTCCATTACACATCGGGGCAAAAATTGAAACAATAATAGAAAAAAGAATGCGTTCAACAAGAGGACAAATCAAGAGGTAACCCATCCTAGACTACTCTCGGCCAACTACATTTAACTTTGGAATGATGACGGGATCCGATGAATTAGTGGTGGTATGATCTCAAATGTCTGCTTCTCGCACTCATATATACATGAATAGTCTTTCACTACTTTCTCCCTTCATTTTCACTCATTTCTCTTAAATTTTACTATGTTTTGATCTCGTTTCTCTAGGAGCATCGAGCTAACCCGCGGTCTTGAATCCCCGACATCATTACATAAGTTCTACTAGAGGATGTTCTCTAGTTAAATGTTTCCATTACACATCGGGGCAAAAATTGAAATAATAATAGAAAAAAGATTGCTTTCAACAAGAGGACAAATCAAGAGGTCACCCATCTAGACTACTCTCGGCCAACTACATTTAACTTTGGAATGATGACGGGATCCGATGAATTAGTGGTGGTATGATCTCAAATGTCCGCTTCTCGCACTCATATATACATGAATAGTCTTTCACTACTTTCTCCCTTCATTTTCACTCATTTCTCTTAATTTTTACTATGTTTTGATCTCGTTTCTCTAGGAGCATCGAGCTAACCGCGATCTTGAATCCCCGACATCATTACATAAGTTCTACTAGAGGATGTTCTCTAGTTAAATGTTTCCATTACACATCAGGGCAAAAATTGAAATAATAATAGAAAAAAGATTGCTTTCAACAAGAGGACAAATCAAGAGGTCACCCATCCTAGACTACTCCCGGCCAACTACATTTAAGTTTGGAATGATGACGGGATCCGATGAGTTAGTGGTGGTATGATCTCAAATGTACGCTTCTCGCACTCATATATACATGAATAGTCTTTCACTACTTTCTCCCTTCATTTTCACTCATTTCTCTTAATTTTTACTATGTTTTGATCTCGTTTCTCTAGGAGCATCGAGCTAACCCGAGTCTTGAATCCCCGACATCATTACATAAGTTCTACTAGAGGATGTTCTCTAGTTAAATGTTTCCATTACACATCGGGGCAAAAATTGAAACAATAATAGAAAAAAGAATGCGTTCAACAAGAGGACAAATCAAGAGGTCACCCATCCTAGACTACTCCCGACTAACTACATTTAACTTTGGAATGATGACGGGATCCGATGAATTAGTGGTGGTATGATCTCAAATGTACGCTTCTCGCACTCATATATACATGAATAGTCTTTCACTACTTTCTCCCTTCATTTTCACTCATTTCTCTTAAATTTTACTATGTTTTCATCTCGTTTCTCTAGGAGCATCGACCTAACCTGCGATCTTGAATCCCAGACATCATTACATAAGTTCTACTAGAGGATGTTCTCTAGTTAAATGTTTCCATTACACATCGGGGCAAAAATTGAAATAATAATAGAAAAAAGATTGCTTTCAACAAGAGGACAAATCAAGAGGTCACCCATCCTAGACTACTCTCACCAACTACATTTAACTTTGGAATGATGACGGGATCCGATGAATTAGTGGTGGTATGATCTCAAATGTCTGCTTCTCGCACTCATATATACATGAATAGTCTTTCACTACTTTCTCCCTTCATTTTCACTCATTTCTCTTAATTTTTACTATGTTTTGATCTCGTTTCTCTAGGAGCATCGAGCTAACCTGCAGTCTTGAATCCCCGACATCATTACATAAGTTCTACTAGAGGATGTTCTCTAGTTAAATGTTTCCATTACACATCGGGGCAAAAATTGAAATAATAATAGAAAAAAGATTGCTTTCAACAAGAGGACAAATCAAGAGGTCACCCATCCTAGACTACTCCTCGGCTAACTACATTTAACTTTGGAATGATGACGGGATCCGATGAATTAGTGGTGGTATGATCTCAAATGTACGCTTCTCGCACTCATATATACATGAATAGTCTTTCACTACTTTCTCCCTTCATTTTCACTCATTTCTCTTAATTTTTACTATGTTTTGATCTCGTTTCTCTAGGAGCATCGAGCTAACCTGTGATCTTGAATCCCCGACATCATTACATAAGTTCTACTAGAGGATGTTCTCTAGTTAAATGTTTCCATTACACATCAGGGCAAAAATTGAAACAATAATAGAAAAAAGATTGCTTTCAACAAGAGGACAAATCAAGAGGTCACCCATCCTAGACTACTCTTAGTAACCTACATTTAACTTTGGAATGATGACGGGATCCGATGAATTAGTGGTGGTATGATCTCAAATGTACGCCTCGCACTCATATATACATGAATAGTCTTTCACTACTTTCTCCCTTCATTTTCACTCATTTCTCTTAAATTTTAGTATGTTTTGATCTCGTTTCTCTAGGAGCATCGAGCTAACCCGCGAGTCTTGAATCCCCGACATCATTACATAAGTTCTTCTAGAGGATGTTCTCTAGTTAAATGTTTCCATTACACATCGGGGCAAAAATTGAAATAATAATAGAAAAAGATTGCTTTCAACAAGAGGACAAATCAAGAGGTCACCCATCCTAGACTACTCTCGGCAACCTACATTTAACTTTGGAATGATGACGGGATCCGATGAATTAGTGGTGGTATAAACTCAAATGTACGCTCGCACTCATATATACATGAATAGTCTTTCACTACTTTCTCCCTTCATTTTCACTCATTTCTCTTAAATTTTACTATGTTTTGATCTCGTTTCTCTAGGAGCATCGACCTAACCCGCGATCTTGAATCCCAGACATCATTACATAAGTTCTTCTAGAGGATGTTCTCTAGTTAAATGTTTCCATTACACATCGGGGCAAAAATTGAAACAATAATAGAAAAAAGATTGCTTTCAACAAGAGGACAAATCAAGAGGTCACCCATCTAGACTACTCTCAACAACCATCATTTAACTTTGGAATGATGACGGGATCGATGAATTAGTGGTGGTATGATCTCAAATGTCATGCTTCTCGCACTCATATATACATGAATAGTCTTTCACTACTTTCTCCCTTCATTTTCACTCATTTCTCTTAAATTTTACTATGTTTTGATCTCGTTTCTCTAGGAGCATCGAGCTAACCCGCGATCTTGAATCCCCGACATCATTACATAAGTTCTACTAGAGGATGTTCTCTAGTTAAATGTTTCCATTACACATCGGGGCAAAAATTGAAATAATAATAGAAAAAAGATTGCTTTCAACAAGAGGACAAATCAAGAGGTCACCCATCTAGACTACTCTCAATAACTACATTTAACTTTGGAATGATGACGGGATCCGATGAATTAGTGGTGGTATGATCTCAAATGTACGCTTCTCGCACTCATATATACATGAATAGTCTTTCACTACTTTCTCCCTTCATTTTCACTCATTTCTCTTAATTTTTACTATGTTTTGATCTCGTTTCTCTAGGAGCATCGAGCTAACCTTGATCTTGAATCCCCGACATCATTACATAAGTTCTACTAGAGGATGTTCTCTAGTTAAATGTTTCCATTACACATCGGGGCAAAAATTGAAACAATAATAGAAAAAAGAATGCTTTCAACAAGAGGACAAATCGAGGTCACCCGTCACAGACT
>JAUJYP020000760.1:0-37716 GCA_030674075.2 Linum usitatissimum
AAAATTGATTTTTAAATACATTTGACCATTATTTATAGGCGTTACCATGATAAAACTTGACTTTTTAGCCATTTCCAACATGCATGTCGAAATAGTAATCGATTTGAAATTTTTTGAAATTTTCATGTTAAAATGGCTCATTTCAATAGGTGTTGCATTCGAAACCGACAAATTTTGAGTTGAAAATTGAAAATTTTAAATGGGGCGATATGACGTGTACGTTGGAAATGAATAAAAATTGAGGGTTCACCATGTTAAGACCTTCTAATAATAGCCAAATCAAGTTAAAAAAATATTTCATAACCAAAAATAATATCGTCTAAAATTGTTTTTAAATACATTTGACCATTATTTATAGGGGTTACGATGATAAAACTTGTCTTTTTAGCCATTTCCAACATCCATGTTGAATATTAGTTGATTTGAAAATTTTGAAATTTTCATCAAAATGGCTCATTTCAATAAGTGTTGCATTCGAAAGAAAACTTTGAGTTGAAAATTGAAAATTTTAAAATGGAAATTTACGATAATACGGCGTATGCGTTAAATGAATAAAAATTGAGTGTTCACCATGTTAAGACCTTCTAATAACAACCAAATCAAGTTAAAAAAATATTTCATAACACACTAAAATAATATCATCTAAAATTGATTTTTAAATACATTTGACCATTATTTATAGAGGTTACGATGATAAATCTTGACTTTTTAGCCATTTCAAACATGCATGTCGAATAGGAAACGATTTGAATTTTTTTGAAATTTTCATGTCAAAATGGCTCATTTCAATAGGTGTTGCATTCGAAACAGACAAATTTTGAGTTGAAAATTGAAGTTTTTAAATGAAATTTGATATCTGATGTGCATGTTGGGAATGACTATAAGTTGAGGTTTCACCATGTTAAGTCCTTCAAACAATAGCCAAATCAAGTTAAAAATTATTTAATAACACGCTAAAACAATATCGTCAAAAATTAATTTTTAAATACATTTGACCATTATTTATAGGCGTTACCATGATAAAACTTGACTTTTTAGCCATTTCCAACATGCATGTCGAATAGTAATCGATTTGAAAGTTTTTGAAATTTTCATGTTAAAATGGCTCATTTCAATAGGTGTTGCATTCGAAACCGACAAATTTTGAGTTGAAAATTAAAAATTTTAAAATGGGCTGATAACTGACGTGTACGTTGGAAATGAATAAAAATTGAGTGTTCACCATGTTAAGACCTTCTAATAACAGCCAAATCAAGTTAAAAAAATATTTCATAACACACTAAAATAATATCGTCTAAAATTGTTTTTTAAATACATTTGACCATTATTTATAGGGGTTACGATGATAAAACTTGTCTTTTTAGCCATTTCCAACATCCATGTTGAATATTAGTTGATTTGAAAAATTTTGAAATTTTCGTCAAATGGCTCATTTCAATAAGTGTTGGATTCGAAACCGAAAAACTTTGAGTTGAAAATTGAAATTTTTTAAATGGGCTAATAACTGACGTGTACGTTGGAAATGAATAAAAATTGAGGGTTCGACATGTTAAGACCTTCTAATAACAAACACAAATCAAGTTAAAAAAATTTTCATAACACTGCTAAAATAATATCGTCTAAAATTTTTTTTAAATACATTTGACCATTATTTATGGGGGTTACGATGATAAAACTTGACTTTTTAGCCATTTCCAACATGCAAGTCGAATAGGAAACGATTTGAAATTTTTTTGAAATTTTCATGTCAAAATGGCTCATTTCAATAGGTGTTGCATTCGAAAGCCGACAAATTTTGAGTTGAAAATTGAAGTTTTTTAAATGGGCCGATATCTCGATGTGCATGTTGGGAATGACTATAAGTTGAGGTTTCACCATGTTAAGTCCTTCAAACAATAGCCAAATCAAGTTAAAAATTATTTCATAACACGCTAAAACAATATCGTCAAAAATTGATTTTTAAATACATTTGACCATATTTATAGGCGTTACATGATAAACTGCGAGTTTTTAAATACATTTGACCATTATTTATAGGGGTTACGATGATAAAACTTGTCTTTTTAGCCATTTCCAACATCCATGTTGAATATTAGTTGATTTGAAAAATTTTGAAATTTTCTGTCAAAATGGCTCATTTTGATAAGTGTTGCATTCGAAACCGAAAAACTTTGAGTTGAAAATTGAAATTTTTTAAATGGGGTGATAGCGCGTGTACGTTGGAAATGAATAAAAATTGAGGGTTCACCATGTTAAGACCTTCGAATAAAAGCCAAATCAAGTTATAAAATATTTCATAACACGCTAAAAAAATATCGTCTAAAATTGTTTTTTAAATACATTTGACCATTATTTATAGGTGTTACGATGATAAATCTTGACTTTTTAGCCATTTCCAACATGTATGTCGAATAGGAAACGATTTGAATTTTTTTGAAATTTTCATGTCAAAATGGCTCATTTCAATAGGTGTTGCATTCGAAACCGACAAATTTTGAGTTGAAAATTGAAGTTTTTTAAATGGGCTGATATCTGATGTGCATGTTGGGAATGACTATAAGTTGAGGTTTCACCATGTTAAGTCCTTCAAACAATAGCCAAATCAAGTTAAAAATTATTTAATAACACGCTAAAACAATATCGTCAAAAATTGATTTTTAAATACATTTGACCATTATTTATAGGCGTTACCATGATAAAACTTGACTTTTTAGCCATTTCCAACATGCATGTCGAATAGTAATCGATTTGAATTTTTTTGAAATTTTCATGTTAAAATGGCTCATTTCAATAGGTGTTGCATTCGAAACCGACAAATTTTGAGTTGAAAATTGAAAATTTTAAAATGGGCTGATAACTGACGTGTACGTTGGAAATGAATAAAAATTGAGGGTTCACCATGTTAAGACCTTCTAATAACAGCCAAATCAAGTTGAAAAAATATTTCATAACACACTAAAATAATATCGTCTAAAATTATTTTTTAAATACATTTGACCATTATTTATAGGGGTTACGATGATAAAACTTGTCTTTTTAGCCATTTCCAACATCCATGTTGAATATTAGTTGATTTGAAAAATTTTGAAATTTTCCTGTCCAAATGGCTCATTTCAATAAGTGTTGCATTCGAAACCGAAAAACTTTGAGTTGAAAATTGAAATTTTTTAAATGGGCTAATAACTAACGTGTACGTTGGAAATGAATAAAAATTGAGGGTTCACCATGTTAAGACCTTCGAATAAAAGCCAAATCAAGTTAAAAAATATTTCATAACACGCTAAAAAATATCGTCTAAAATTATTTTTTAAATACATTTGACCATTATTTATAGGGATTACGATGATAAAACTTGACTTTTTAGCCATTTCCAACATGCATGTCGAATAGGAAACGATTTGAATTTTTTTGAAATTTTCATGTCAAAATGGCTCATTTCAATAGGTGTTGCATTCGAAACCGACAAATTTTGAGTTGAAAATTGAAGTTTTTTAAATGGGCTGATATCTGATGTGCATGTTGGGAATGACTATAAGTTGAGGTTTCACCATTTTAAGTCCTTCAAACAATAGCCAAATCAAGTTAAAAATTATTTAATAACACGCTAAAACAATATCGTCAAAAATTTATTTTTAAATACATTTGACCATTATTTATAGGCGTTACCATGATAAAACTTTACTTTTTAGCCATTTCCAACATGCATGTCGAATAGTAATCGATTTGAATTTTTTTGAGATTTTCATGTTAAAATGGCTCATTTCAATAAAGGAATTGTTGCATTCGAAGCCCAGACAAATTTTGAGTTGAAAATTGAAAAATTTAAAATGGGGTGATAACTGGCGACGTGTACGTTGGAAATGAATAAAAATTGAGGGTTCACCATGTTAAGACCTTAATATGACCAAATCGAGTTAAAAAAATATTTCATAACACACTAAAATAATATCGTAAAATTATTTTTTAAATACATTTGACCATTATTTATAGGGGTTACGATGATAAAACTTGACTTTTTAGCCATTTCCAACATGCATGTCGAATAGGAAACGATTTGAATCTTTTGGAAATTTTCATGTCAAAATGGCTCATTTCGATAGGTGTTGCATTCGAAACAGAGCAAATTTTGAGTTGAAAATTGAAGTTTTTTAAATGGGCTGATATCGAATTGTGCATGTTGGGAATGACTATAAGTTGAGGTTTCACCATGTTAAGTCCTTGGGATCACTAGCCAAATCAAGTTCAAAATTATTTAATAACTTTCTTGTTAATAATATCGTCAAAAATTGATTTTTAAATACATTTGAACATTATTTATAGGCGTTACCATGATACAACTTGTCTTTTTAGCCATTTCCAACATGCATGTCGAATAGTAATCGATTTGAATTTTTTTGAAATTTTCATGTCAAAATGGCTCATTTCAATAGGTGTTGCATTCGAAACTGAGCAAATTTTGGTTGAAAATTGAAAATTTTTAAATGAAATTCGATATCAGCAATTCGTCACGTTGGAAATGAGTAAAAGTTGAGAGTTTTTCATGTTAAGCCCTTCGAACAAAAGCCAAACCAAGTTAAAAAATATTTCATAACACGCTAAAAACAATATCGTCTAAAATTGATTTTTTAAATACATTTGACTTTCCATTATTTATAGGCGTTACCATGATAAAACTTGACTTTTTAGCCATTTCCAACATGCATCTTGAATATTAATCTTTGATTTAAATTTTTGCAAAGTACTTGTCAAAATGGCTCATTCCAATAGGTGTTGCATTCGAAACGGATAACCAAATTTTTGAGTTGAAAATTGAAGTTTTAAATGAGGTGATATCGGTGTGCGTATTTGGAATGACTATAAGTTGAGGTTTTACTATATTAAGTCCTTTAAACAATAGCCAAATCAAGTTAAAAATTATTTCATAACACATTTAAACCAATATGTCACAAATTGATTTTAAATACATTTGACCATTGTGTTACAGGCGTTACGATAGTAAAACTTGTCTTTTTAGCCATTTCCAACATGCATATCGAATAGGAAATGATTTGAATTTTTCAAATTTTCGTGTCAAAAATGGCTCATTTAGATGGGTGTTCGCATTCGGCTAGAACAAATTTTGAGTTCAAAATTGAAGTTTTTAAATGGGGCGATATCGCGTGCGTATTTTGGGAATGAGTGAAAAGTTGAGGTTCACCATGTTAAGCCCTTCAAAACAATAGCCAGAACGAGTTAAAAATTATTTCATAACACGCTATTTTTTTTTTTTTTTTTTTTTTTTTTTTTTTTTTTTTTTTTTTTTTTTTTTTTTTTTTTTTTTTTTTTTTTTTTTAAAAAAAAAAAAAAAAAAAAAAAAAAAAAAAAAAAAAAAAAAAAAAAAAAAAAAAAAAAAAAAAAAAAAAAAAAAAAAAAAAAAAAAAAAAAAAATGACTAAAAGTCGAGGTTCCACCATGTTAAGCCCTTCAAATAATAGCCAAACCAAGTTACAATTATTTCATAATCACGCTAAAACAATATCGTCAAAAATTGATTTTTTAATACATTTGACATTATTTATAGGCGTTACCATGATAAAACTTGACTTTTTAGCCATTTTCAACATGCATGTCGAATAGTAATCGATTGAAATTTTGAAATTTTCAAATTGTTAAAATGGCTCATTTCAACTAGTTGTTGCATTCGAAACAGAGCAAATTTTGAGTTGAAAAATTGAATTTTTTAAATAGGTGATATCGATGTGCATGTTGGGAATGACTATAAATTGAGGTTCACCATGAGTTGACCTTCAAATAATAGCCAAATCAAGTTAAAAATTATCTCATAACACGCTAAACCAATATCGTCAAAATTGTTTTTTAAATACATTTGACCATTATTTATGGGCGTTACGATGATAAAACTTGTCTTTTTAGCCATTTCCAACATGCATGGTCGAATATTAATCGATTAGAAATTTTTTAAAATTTTCATGTCAAAATGGCTCATTTCAATAGGTATTGCATTGGCATTGCAAATATTGAGTTGAAAATTGAAGTTTTTTAAATGGGGTGATATCGATGTGCATGTTTGGAATGACTAAAAGTTGAGGTTTCACCATGTTAAGTCCTTCAAACAATAGCCAAATCAAGTTAAAAATTATTTCATAACATACTAAAACAATATCGTCAAAAATTGATTTTTAAATACATTTGACCATTATTTATAGGGCGTTACCATGATAAAACTTGACTTTTTAGCCATTTCCAACATGCATGTCGAATAGTAATCGATTTGAAATTTTTGAAATTTTCATGTTAAAATGGCTCATTTTGATAGGTGTTGCATTCGAAACCGACAAATTTTGAGTTGAAAATTGAAGTTTTTTAAATGGAATTGATATATGTGCATGTTTGGAATGACTATAGTTGGAGGTTTCACCATGTTAAGTCCTTCAAACAATAGCCAAATCAAGTTAAAAATTATTTCATAACACGGTAAACCAATATCGTCAAAAATTGATTTTTAAATACATTTGACCATTATTTATAGGCGTTACCATGATAAAACTTGACTTTTTAGCCATTTCCAACATGCATGTCGAATAGTAAACGATTTGAATTTTTTCGAAATTTTCATGTCAAAATGGCTCATTTCAATAGGTATTGCATTGAAACCGACAAATTTTGAGTTGAAAATTGAAGTTTTTAAATGGGTGGATATCGACGTACATGTTGGGAATGACTAAAAGTTGAGGTTCCACCATGTTAAGCCCTTCAAATAATAGCCAAACCAAGTTAAAAATTATTTCATAACACGCTAAAACAATATCGTCTAAAATTGATTTTTAAATACATTTGACCATTATTTATAGGCGTTACCATGATAAAACTTGACTTTTTAGCCATTTCCAACATGCATGCTGAATATTAATCGATTAGAAATTTTTTGAAATTTTCATGTCAAAATGGCTCATTTCAATAGGTGTTGCATTCGAAACCGACAAATTTTGAGTTGAAAATTGAAGTTTTTTAAATGGGCGATATCGATGTGCATGTTTGGAATGACTATAAGTTGAGGTTTCACCATGTTAAGTCCTTCAAACAATAGCCAAATCAAGTTAAAAATTATTTCATAACACGCTAAACCAATATCGTCAAAAATTGATTTTTAAATACATTTGACCATTATTTATAGGCGTTACCATGATAAAATTGTCTTTTTAGCCATTTCCAACATGCATGTCGAATAGGAAACGATTTGAATTTTTTTAAAATTTTCATGTCAAAATGGCTCATTTCAATAGGTATTGCATTCGAAAGCCGAGCAAATATTGAGTTGAAAATTGAAGTTTTTAAATGGGCTGATATCGACGTGCATGTTGGGAATGACTAAAAGTTGAGGTTCCACCATGTTAAGCCCTTCAAACAATAGCCAAAACCAAGTTAAAAATTATTTCATAACACGCTAAAACAATATCGTCTAAAATTGATTTTTAAATACATTTGACCATTATTTATAGGCGTTACCATGATAAAACTTGACTTTTTAGCCATTTCCAACATGCATGCTGAATATTAATCGATTAGAAATTTTTTTGAAATTTTCATGTCAAAATGGCTCATTTCAATAGGTGTTGCATTCGAAACCGACAAATTTTGAGTTGAAAATTGAAGTTTTTTTAAATGGTGATATCGATGTGCATGTTTGGAATGACTATAAGTTGAGGTTTCACCATGTTAAGTCCTTCAAACAATAGCCAAATCAAGTTAAAAATTATTTCATAACACGCTAAAACAATATCGTCAAAAATTGATTTTTAAATACATTTGACCATTATTTATAGGCGTTACCATGATAAAACTTGACTTTTTAGCCATTTCCAACATGCATGTCGAATAGTAATCGATTTGAAATTTTTTGAAATTTTCATGTTAAAATGGCTCATTTCAATACGTGTTGCATTCGAAACCGACAAATTTTGAGTTGAAAATTGAAAAATTTTAAAATGGGCTGATAACTGACGTGTACGTTGGAAATGAATAAAAATTGAGGGTTCACCATGTTAAGACCTTCTAATAATAGCCAAATCAAGTTAAAAAAATATTTCATAACACACTAACATAATATCGTCTAAAATTGTTTTTTAAATACATTTGACCATTATTTATAGGGGTTACGATGATAAAACTTGTCTTTTTAGCCATTTCCAACATCCATGTTGAATATTAGTTGATTTGAAAAATTTTGAAATTTTCCCCGTCAAAATGGCTCATTTCAATAAGTGTTGCATTCGAAACCAGAAAACTTTGAGTTGAAAATTGAAATTTTTTAAATGGATTGATAAGCGCGTGTACGTTGGAAATGACTAAAAGTTGAGGTTCCACCATGTTAAGCCCTTCAAATAATAGCCAAATCAAGTTAAAAATTATTTCATAACACGCTAAAACAATATCGTCTAAAATTGATTATTAAATACATTTGACAATTATTTATAGGGGTTACGATGATAAAACTTGTCTTTTTAGCCATTTCCAACATGCATGTCGAATAGGAAAAAATTTGAATTTTTTGGAAATTTTCATGTCAAAATGGCTCATTTCAATAGGTGTTGCATTCGAAACCGACAAATTTTGAGTTGAAAATTGAAGTTTTTTAAATGGATGGATATCGACGTGCATGTGTTGGGAATGACTAAAAGTTGAGGTTCCACCATGTTAAGCCCTTCAAACAATAGCCAAATCAAGTTAAAAATTATTTCATAACACGCTAAAACAATATCGTCTAAAATTGTTTTTTAAATACATTTGACCATTATTTATAGGCGTTACCATGATAAAACTTGACTTTTTAGCCATTTCCAACATGCATGCTGAATATTAATCGATTAGAAATTTTTTGAAATTTTCATGTCAAAATGGCTCATTTCAATAGGTGTTGCATTCGAAACCGACAAATTTTGAGTTGAAAATTGAAGTTTTTTAAATGGGCCGATATCCGATGTGCATGTTTGGAATGACTATAAGTTGAGGTTTCACCATGTTAAGTCCTTCAAACAATAGCCAAATCAAGTTAAAAATTATTTCATAACACGCTAAAACAATATCGTCAAAAATTGATTTTTAAATACATTTGACCATTATTTATAGGCGTTACCATGATAAAACTTCTCTTTTTAGCCATTTCCAACATGCATGTCGAATAGTAATCGATTTGAAATTTTTTGAAATTTTCATGTCAAAATGGCTCATTTCAATAGGTGTTGCATTCAAAACCGACAAATTTTGAGTTGAAAATTGAAATTTTTTAAATGGGCTGATATCGACGTGTACGTTGGGAATGACTAAAAGTTGAGGTTCCACCATGTTAAGCCCTTCAAATAATAGCCAAATCAAGATAAAAATTATTTCATAACACGCTAAAACAATATCGTCTAAAATTGATTTTTAAATACATTTGACCATTATTTATAGGCGTTACCATGATAAAACTTGACTTTTTAGCCATTTCCAACATGCATGCTGAATATTAATCGATTAGAAATTTTTTTGAAATTTTCATGTCAAAATGGCTCATTTCAATAGGTGTTGCATTCGAAACCGACAAATTTTGAGTTGAAAATTGAAGTTTTTTAAATGGGCCGATATCGATGTGCATGTTTGGAATGACTATAAGTTGAGGTTTCACCATGTTAAGTCCTTCAAACAATAGCCAAATCAAGTTAAAAATTATTTCATAACACGCTAAACCAATATCGTCAAAAATTGATTTTTAAATACATTTGACCATTATTTATAGGCGTTACCATGATAAAACTTGTCTTTTTAGCCATTTCCAACATGCATGTCGAATAGTAAACGATTTGAAATTTTTTAAAATTTTCATGTCAAAATGGCTCATTTCAATAGGTATTGCATTCGAAACCGACAAATATTGAGTTGAAAATTGAAGTTTTTTAAATGGGCTGATATCTGACGTGCATGTTGGGAATGACTAAAAGTTGAGGTTCCACCATGTTAAGCCCTTCAAACAATAGCCAAACCAAGTTAAAAATTATTTCATAACACGCTAAAACAATATCGTCTAAAATTGATTTTTAAATACATTTGACCATTATTTATAGGCGTTACCATGATAAAACTTGACTTTTTAGCCATTTCCAACATGCATGCTGAATATTAATCGATTAGAAATTTTTTGAAATTTTCATGTCAAAATGGCTCATTTCAATAGGTGTTGCATTCGAAACCGACAAATTTTGAGTTGAAAATTGAAGTTTTTTAAATGGGTGATATCGATGTGCATGTTTGGAATGACTATAAGTTGAGGTTTCACCATGTTAAGTCCTTCAAACAATAGCCAAATCAAGTTAAAAATTATTTCATAACACGCTAAAACAATATCGTCAAAAATTGATTTTTAAATACATTTGACCATTATTTATAGGCGTTACCATGATAAAACTTGACTTTTTAGCCATTTCCAACATGCATGTCGAATAGTAATCGATTTGAAATTTTTTGAAATTTTCATGTTAAAATGGCTCATTTCAATACGTGTTGCATTCGAAACCGACAAATTTTGAGTTGAAAATTGAAAATTTTAAAATGTTCGATAAGCGACGTGTACGTTGGAAATGAATAAAAATTGAGGGTTCACCATGTTAAGACCTTCTAATAATAGCCAAATCAAGTTAAAAAAATATTTCATAACACACTAACATAATATCGTCTAAAATTGTTTTTTAAATACATTTGACCATTATTTATAGGGGTTACGATGATAAAACTTGTCTTTTTAGCCATTTCCAACATCCATGTTGAATATTAGTTGATTTGAAAAATTTTGAAATTTTCTGTCAAAATGGCTCATTTCAATAAGTGTTGCATTCGAAACCGAAAAACTTTGAGTTGAAAATTGAAATTTTTTAAATGGATTGATAATCGACGTGTACGTTGGGAATGACTAAAAGTTGAGGTTCCACCATGTTAAGTCCTTCAAATAATAGCCAAATCAAGTTAAAAATTATTTCATAACACGCTAAAACAATATCGTCTAAAATTGATTTTTAAATACATTTGACCATTATTTATAGGGGTTACCATGATAAAACTTGACTTTTTAGCCATTTCCAACATGCATGTCGAATAGTAATCGATTTGAATTTTTTGAAATTTTCATGTCAAAATGGCTCATTTCAATAGGTGTTGCATTCGAAACCGACAAATTTTGAGTTGAAAATTGAAGTTTTTTAAATGGGCTGATATCTGATGTGCATGTTTGGAATGACTATAAGTTGAGGTTTCACCATGTTAAGTCCTTCAAACAATAGCCAAATCAAGTTAAAAATTATTTCATAACACGCTAAAACAATATCGTCAAAAATTGATTTTTAAATACATTTGACCATTATTTATAGGCGTTACCATGATAAAACTTGACTTTTTAGCCATTTCCAACATGCATGTCGAATAGTAATCGATTTGAAATTTTTTGAAATTTTCATGTTAAAATGGCTCATTTCAATACGTGTTGCATTCGAAACCGACAAATTTTGAGTTGAAAATTGAAAATTTTAAAATGGGTCGATAACCGACGTGTACGTTGGAAATGAATAAAAATTGAGGGTTCACCATGTTAAGACCTTCTAATAATAGCCAAATCAAGTTAAAAAATATTTCATAACACACTAACACAATATCGTCTAAAATTGTTTTTTAAATACATTTGACCATTATTTATAGGGTTACGATGATAAAACTTGTCTTTTTAGCCATTTCCAACATGCATGTCGAATATTAAACGATTTGAAATTTTTTGAAATTTTCATGTCAAAATGGCTCATTTCAATAGGTGTTGCATTGCGACAAATTTTGAGTTGAAAATTGAAGTTTTTTAAATGGGCCGATAATCGACGTGCATGTTGGGAATGACTAAAAGTTGAGGTTCCACCATGTTAAGCCCTTCAAACAATAGCCAAATCAAGTTAAAAATTATTTCATAACACGCTAAAACAATATCGTCTAAAATTGATTTTTAAATACATTTGACCATTATTTATAGGCGTTACCATGATAAAACTTGACTTTTTAGCCATTTCCAACATGCATGCTGAATATTAATCGATTAGAAATTTTTTGAAATTTTCATGTCAAAATGGCTCATTTCAATAGGTGTTGCATTGGCAAACAAATTTTGAGTTGAAAATTGAAGTTTTTTAAATGGGTGATATTGATGTGCATGTTTGGAATGACTATAAGTTGAGGTTTCACCATGTTAAGTCCTTCAAACAATAGCCAAATCAAGTTAAAAATTATTTCATAACACGCTAAAACAATATCGTCAAAAATTGATTTTTTAATACATTTGACCATTATTTATAGGCGTTACCATGATAAAACTTGACTTTTTAGCCATTTCCAACATGCATGTCGAATAGTAATCGATTTGAAATTTTTTGAAATTTTCATGTTAAAATGGCTCATTTCAATACGTGTTGCATTCGAAACCGACAAATTTTGAGTTGAAAATTGAAAATTTTAAAATGGGTCGATAACCGACGTGTACGTTGGAAATGAATAAAAATTGAGGGTTCACCATGTTAAGACCTTCTAATAATAGCCAAATCAAGTTAAAAAAATATTTCATAACACACTAACATAATATCGTCTAAAATTGTTTTTTAAATACATTTGACCATTATTTATAGGGGTTACGATGATAAAACTTGTCTTTTTAGCCATTTCCAACATCCATGTTGAATATTAGTTGATTTGAAAAATTTTGAAATTTTCATGTCAAAATGGCTCATTTCAATAAGTGTTGCATTCGAAACCGAAAAACTTTGAGTTGAAAATTGAAATTTTTTAAATGGATTGATAACCGACGTGCATGTTTGGAAATGACTAAAAGTTGAGGTTCCACCATGTTAAGCCCTTCAAATAATAGCCAAATCAAGTTAAAAATTATCTCATAACACGCTAAACCAATATCGTCTAAAATTGATTATTAAATACATTTGACAATTATTTATAGGCGTTACGATGATAAAACTTGTCTTTTTAGCCATTTCCAACATGCATGTCGAATAGGAAAAATTTGAATTTTTTTGAAATTTTCATGTCAAAATGGCTCATTTCAATAGGTGTTGCATTCGAAACCGACAAATTTTGAGTTGAAAATTGAAAGTATTTTAAATGGGCTGATATCGCGTGCATGTTGGGAATGACTAAAAGTTGAGGTTCCACCATGTGAAGCCCTTCAAATAATAGCCAAATCAAGTTAAAAAATATTTCATAACACGCTAAAACAATATCGTCTAAAATTGATTTTTAAATACATTTGACAATTATTTATAGGCGTTACCATGATAAAACTTGTCTTTTTAGCCATTTCCAACATGCATGCTGAATATTAATCGATTAGAAATCTTTTGAAATTTTCATGTCAAAATGGCTCATTTCAATAGGTGTTGCATTCGAAACCGACAAATTTTGAGTTGAAAATTGAAGTTTTTTAAATGCGATATCTGATGTGCATGTTTGGAATGACTATAAGTTGAGGTTTCACCATGTTAAGTCCTTCAAACAATAGCCAAATCAAGTTAAAAATTATCTCATAACACGCTAAACCAATATCGTCAAAAATTGATTTTTAAATACATTTGACCATTATTTATAGGCGTTACCATGATAAAATTGTCTTTTTAGCCATTTCCAACATGCATGTCGAATAGGAAACGATTTGAAATTTTTTAAAATTTTCATGTCAAAATGGCTCATTTCAATAGGTATTGCATTCGAAACCGACAAATATTGAGTTGAAAATTGAAGTTTTTTAAATGGGTCGATATCTGACGTGCATGTTGGGAATGACTAAAAGTTGAGGTTCCACCATGTTAAGCCCTTCAAACAATAGCCAAACCAAGTTAAAAATTATTTCATAACACGCTAAAACAATATCGTCTAAAATTGATTTTTAAATACATTTGACCATTATTTATAGGCGTTACCATGATAAAACTTGACTTTTTAGCCATTTCCAACATGCATGCTGAATATTAATCGATTAGAAATTTTTTGAAATTTTCATGTCAAAATGGCTCATTTCAATAGGTGTTGCATTCGAAACCGAAGCAAATTTTGAGTTGAAAATTGAAGTTTTTTAAATGGGCTGATATCGATGTGCATGTTTGGAATGACTATAAGTTGAGGTTTCACCATGTTAAGTCCTTCAAACAATAGCCAAATCAAGTTAAAAATTATCTCATAACACGCTAAACCAATATCGTCAAAAATTGATTTTTAAATACATTTGACCATTATTTATAGGCGTTACCATGATAAAATTGTCTTTTTAGCCATTTCCAACATGCATGTCGAATAGGAAACGATTTGAATTTTTTAAAATTTTCATGTCAAAATGGCTCATTTCAATAGGTATTGCATTCGAAAGCCGACAAATATTGAGTTGAAAATTGAAGTTTTTTAAATGGATTGATATCGACGTGCATGTTTGGGAATGACTAAAAGTTGAGGTTCCACCATGTTAAGCCCTTCAAACAATAGCCAAACCAAGTTAAAAATTATTTCATAACACGCTAAAACAATATCGTCAAAAATTGATTTTTTAATACATTTGACCATTATTTATAGGCGTTACCATGATAAAACTTGACTTTTTAGCCATTTCCAACATGCATGTCGAATAGTAATCGATTTGAAATTTTTTGAAATTTTCATGTCAAAATGGCTCATTTCAATAGGTGTTGCATTCGAAACGCGACAAATTTTGAGTTGAAAATTGAAGTTTTTTAAATGGGCCGATATCGATGTGCATGTTTGGAATGACTATAAGTTGAGGTTTCACCATGTTAAGTCCTTCAAACAATAGCCAAATCAAGTTAAAAATTATTTCATAACACGCTAAACCAATATCGTCAAAAATTGATTTTTAAATACATTTGACCATTATTTATAGGCGTTACCATGATAAAACTTGACTTTTTAGCCATTTCCAACATGCATGTCGAATAGTAATCGATTTGAAATTTTTTTGAAATTTTCATGTTAAAATGGCTCATTTCAATACGTGTTGCATTCGAAACCGACAAATTTTGAGTTGAAAATTGAAAATTTTAAAATGGGCTGATAACTGACGTGTACGTTGGAAATGAATAAAAATTGAGGGTTCACCATGTTAAGACCTTCTAATAATAGCCAAATCAAGTTAAAAAAATATTTCATAACACACTAACATAATATCGTCTAAAATTGTTTTTTAAATACATTTGACCATTATTTATAGGGGTTACGATGATAAAACTTGTCTTTTTAGCCATTTCCAACATCCATGTTGAATATTAGTTGATTTGAAAATTTTTGAAATTTTCCTGTCAAAATGGCTCATTTCAATAAGTGTTGCATTCGAAACCGAAAAACTTTGAGTTGAAAATTGAAATTTTTTAAATGGATTGATAGCGATGTGCATGTTTGGAATGACTATAAGTTGAGGTTTCACCATGTTAAGCCCTTCAAACAATAGCCAAATCAAGTTAAAAATTATCTCATAACACGCTAAACCAATATCGTCAAAAATTGATTTTTAAATACATTTGACCATTATTTATAGGCGTTACCATGATAAAACTTGTCTTTTTAGCCATTTCCAACATGCATGTCGAATAGGAAACGATTTGAATTTTTTGAAATTTTCATGTCAAAATGGCTCATTTCAATAGGTATTGCATTCGAAACGACAAATTTTGAGTTGAAAATTGAAAGTTTTTTAAATGGGCCGATATCCGACGTGCATGTTGGGAATGACTAAAAGTTGAGGTTCCACCATGTTAAGCCCTTCAAACAATAGCCAAATCAAGTTAAAAATTATTTCATAACACGCTAAAACAATATCGTCTAAAATTGATTTTTAAATACATTTGACCATTATTTATAGGCGTTACCATGATAAAACTTGACTTTTTAGCCATTTCCAACATGCATGTTGAATATTAATCGATTAGAAATTTTTTGAAATTTTCATGTCAAAATGGCTCATTTCAATAGGTGTTGCATTCGAAACCGACAAATTTTGAGTTGAAAATTGAAGTTTTTTAAATGGGCTGATATCTGATGTGCATGTTTGGAATGACTATAAGTTGAGGTTTCACCATGTTAAGTCCTTCAAACAATAGCCAAATCAAGTTAAAAATTATCTCATAACACGCTAAACCAATATCGTCAAAAATTGATTTTTAAATACATTTGACCATTATTTATAGGCGTTACCATGATAAAATTGTCTTTTTAGCCATTTCCAACATGCATGTCGAATAGGAAACGATTTGAATTTTTTTAAAATTTTCATGTCAAAATGGCTCATTTCAATAGGTATTGCATTCGAAACCGACAAATTTTGAGTTGAAAATTGAAGTTTTTTAAATGGGTTGATATCGCGTGCATGTTGGGAATGACTAAAAGTTGAGGTTCCACCATGTTAAGCCCTTCAAACAATAGCCAAACCAAGTTAAAAATTATTTCATAACACGCTAAAACAATATCGTCTAAAATTGATTTTTAAATACATTTGACCATTATTTATAGGCGTTACCATGATAAAACTTGACTTTTTTAGCCATTTCCAACATGCATGTCGAATATTAATCGATTTGAAATTTTTTGAAATTTTCATGTCAAAATGGCTCATTTCAATAGGTGTTGCATTCGAAACCGACAAATTTTGAGTTGAAAATTGAAGTTTTTTAAATGGGCTGATATCGATGTGCATGTTTGGAATGACTATAAGTTGAGGTTTCACCATGTTAAGTCCTTCAAACAATAGCCAAATCAAGTTAAAAATTATTTCATAACACGCTAAAACAATATCGTCAAAAATTGATTTTTAAATACATTTGACCATTATTTATAGGCGTTACCATGATAAAACTTGTCTTTTTAGCCATTTCCAACATGCATGTCGAATAGTAAACGATTTGAAATTTTTTGAAATTTTCATGTCAAAATGGCTCATTTCAATAGGTGTTGCATTCGAAACGGACAAATTTTGAGTTGAAAATTGAAATTTTTTAAATGGATTGATAACTGACGTGTACGTTGGAAATGACTAAAAGTTGAGGTTCCACCATGTTAAGCCCTTCAAATAATAGCCAAATCAAGTTAAAAATTATTTCATAACACGCTAAAACAATATCGTCTAAAATTGATTTTTAAATACATTTGACCATTATTTATAGGCGTTACCATGATAAAACTTGACTTTTTAGCCATTTCCAACATGCATGTTGAATATTAATCGATTGAAAAATTTTTGAAATTTTCATGTCAAAATGGCTCATTTCAATAGGTGTTGCATTCGAAACCGACAAATTTTGAGTTGAAAATTGAAATTTTTTAAATGGGCTGATATCGATGTGCATGTTTGGAATGACTATAAGTTGAGGTTTCACCATGTTAAGTCCTTCAAACAATAGCCAAATCAAGTTAAAAATTATTTCATAACACGCTAAACCAATATCGTCAAAAATTGATTTTTAAATACATTTGACCATTATTTATAGGCGTTACCATGATAAAACTTGTCTTTTTAGCCATTTCCAACATGCATGTCGAATAGGAAACGATTTGAATTTTTTTAAAATTTTCATGTCAAAATGGCTCATTTCAATAGGTATTGCATTCGAAACCGACAAATATTGAGTTGAAAATTGAAGTTTTTTAAATGGGCTGATATCTGACGTGCATGTTGGGAATGACTAAAAGTTGAGGTTCCACCATGTTAAGCCCTTCAAACAATAGCCAAACCAAGTTAAAAATTATTTCATAACACGCTAAAACAATATCGTCTAAAATTGATTTTTAAATACATTTGACCATTATTTATAGGCGTTACCATGATAAAACTTGACTTTTTAGCCATTTCCAACATGCATGTTGAATATTAATCGATTAGAAATTTTTTGAAATTTTCATGTCAAAATGGCTCATTTCAATAGGTGTTGCATTCGAAACCGACAAATTTTGAGTTGAAAATTGAAGTTTTTTAAATGGGCCGATATCCGATGTGCATGTTTGGAATGACTATAAGTTGAGGTTTCACCATGTTAAGTCCTTCAAACAATAGCCAAATCAAGTTAAAAATTATTTCATAACACGCTAAAACAATATCGTCAAAAATTGATTTTTAAATACATTTGACCATTATTTATAGGCGTTACCATGATAAAACTTGACTTTTTAGCCATTTCCAACATGCATGTCGAATAGGAAATGATTTGAAATTTTTTGAAATTTTCATGTTAAAATGGCTCATTTCAATACGTGTTGCATTCGAAACCGACAAATTTTGAGTTGAAAATTGAAAATTTTAAAATGGGCCGATAATCGACGTGTACGTTGGAAATGAATAAAAATTGAGGGTCCACCATGTTAAGCCCTTCTAATAATAGCCAAATCAAGTTAAAAAATATTTCATAACACACTAACATAATATCGTCTAAAATTGTTTTTTAAATACATTTGACCATTATTTATAGGGGTTACGATGATAAAACTTGACTTTTTAGCCATTTCCAACATCCATGTTGAATATTAGTCGATTTGAAATTTTTTGAAATTTTCATGTTAAAATGGCTCATTTCAATAGGTGTTGCATTCGAAACCGACAAATTTTGAGTTGAAAATTGAAATTTTTTAAATGGATTGATATCGCGTGTACGTTGGAAATGACTAAAAGTTGAGGTTCCACCATGTTAAGCCCTTCAAATAATAGCCAAATCAAGTTAAAAATTATTTCATAACACGCTAAAACAATATCGTCTAAAATTGATTATTAAATACATTTGACAATTATTTATAGGGGTTACGATGATAAAACTTGTCTTTTTAGCCATTTCCAACATGCATGTCGAATAGGAAACGATTTGAATTTTTTGAAATTTTCATGTCAAAATGGCTCATTTCAATAGGTGTTGCATTCGAAACCGACAAATTTTGAATTGAAAATTGAAGTTTTTTAAATGGGCTGATATCTGATGTGCATGTTTGGAATGACTATAAGTTGAGGTTTCACCATGTTAAGTCCTTCAAACAATAGCCAAATCAAGTTAAAAATTATTTCATAACACGCTAAAACAATATCGTCAAAAACTGATTTTTAAATACATTTGACCATTATTTATAGGCGTTACCATGATAAAACTTGACTTTTTAGCCATTTCCAACATGCATGTCGAATAGTAATCGATTTGAAATTTTTTGAAATTTTCATGTTAAAATGGCTCATTTCAATACGTGTTGCATTCGAAACCGACAAATTTTGAGTTGAAAATTGAAGTTTTTTAAATGGGCTGATATCTGATGTGCATGTTTGGAATGACTATAAGTTGAGGTTTCACCATGTTAAGTCCTTCAAACAATAGCCAAATCAAGTTAAAAATTATTTCATAACACGCTAAAACAATATCGTCAAAAATTGATTTTTAAATACATTTGACCATTATTTATAGGCGTTACCATGATAAAACTTGACTTTTTAGCCATTTCCAACATGCATGTCGAATAGTAATCGATTTGAAATTTTTTGAAATTTTCATGTTAAAATGGCTCATTTCAATAAGTGTTGCATTCGAAACCGAAAAACTTTGAGTTGAAAATTGAAATTTTTTAAATGGATTGATAACTGACGTGTACGTTGGAAATGACTAAAAGTTGAGGTTCCACCATGTTAAGCCCTTCAAATAATAGCCAAATCAAGTTAAAAATTATTTCATAACACGCTAAAACAATATCGTCTAAAATTGATTATTAAATACATTTGACAATTATTTATAGGGGTTACGATGATAAAACTTGTCTTTTTAGCCATTTCCAACATGCATGTCGAATAGGAAAAAATTTGAATTTTTTGGAAATTTTCATGTCAAAATGGCTCATTTCAATAGGTGTTGCATTCGAAACCGACAAATTTTGAATTGAAAATTGAAGTTTTTTAAATGGGCTGATATCGATGTGCATGTTTGGAATGACTATAAGTTGAGGTTTCACCATGTTAAGTCCTTCAAACAATAGCCAAATCAAGTTAAAAATTATTTCATAACACGCTAAAACAATATCGTCAAAAATTGATTTTTAAATACATTTGACCATTATTTATAGGCGTTACCATGATAAAACTTGACTTTTTAGCCATTTCCAACATGCATGTCGAATAGTAATCGATTTGAAATTTTTTGAAATTTTCATCTTAAAATGGCTCATTTCAATAGGTGTTGACCGACAAATTTTGAGTTGAAAATTGAATTTTTTAAATGGGCGATATCGCGTGTACGTTGGATGACTATAAGTTGAGGTTTCACCATGTTAAGTCCTTCAAACAATAGCCAAATCAAGTTAAAAATATTTCATACCCTAAACAATATCGTCAAAATTGATTTTTAAATACATTGACCATTATTTATAGGCGTTACCATGATAAAACTTGTCTTTTTAGCCATTTCCAACATGCATGTCGAATAGCGATTTGAATTTTTTTGAAATTTTCATGTCAAAATGGCTCATTTCAATAAGTGTTGCATTCGAAACCGAAAAACTTTGAGTTGAAAATTGAAATTTTTTAAATGGATTGATAGCGACGTGTACGTTGGAAATGACTAAAAGTTGAGGTTCCACCATGTTAAGCCCTTCAAATAATAGCCAAATCAAGTTAAAAATTATTTCATAACACGCTAAAACAATATCGTCTAAAATTGATTTTTAAATACATTTGACAATTATTTATAGGGGTTACGATGATAAAACTTGTCTTTTTAGCCATTTCCAACATGCATGTCGAATAGGAAACAATTTGAATTTTTTGGAAATTTTCATGTCAAAATGGCTCATTTCAATAGGTGTTGCATTCGAAACCGACAAATTTTGAGTTGAAAATTGAAGTTTTTTAAATGGGGCTGATATCGATGTGCATGTTTGGAATGACTATAAGTTGAGGTTTCACCATGTTAAGTCCTTCAAACAATAGCCAAATCAAGTTAAAAATTATTTCATAACACGCTAAAACAATATCGTCAAAAATTGATTTTTAAATACATTTGACCATTATTTATAGGCGTTACCATGATAAAACTTGACTTTTTAGCCATTTCCAACATGCATGTCGAATAGTAATCGATTTGAAATTTTTTGAAATTTTCATGTTAAAATGGCTCATTTCAATACGTGTTGCATTCGAAACCGACAAATTTTGAGTTGAAAATTGAAAATTTTAAAATGGGCCGATAGCGACGTGTACGTTGGAAATGAATAAAAATTGAGGGTTCACCATGTTAAGACCTTCTAATAATAGCCAAATCAAGTTAAAAAAATATTTCATAACACACTAACATAATATCGTCTAAAATTGTTTTTTAAATACATTTGACCATTATTTATAGGGGTTACGATGATAAAACTTGTCTTTTTAGCCATTTCCAACATTAATGTTGAATATTAGTTGATTTGAAAAATTTTGAAATTTTCCTGTCAAAATGGCTCATTTCAATAAGTGTTGCATTCGAAACCGAAAAACTTTGAGTTGAAAATTGAAATTTTTTAAATGGATTGATAAGCGACGTGTACGTTGGAAATGACTAAAAGTTGAGGTTCCACCATGTTAAGCCCTTCAAATAATAGCCAAATCAAGTTAAAAATTATTTCATAACACGCTAAAACAATATCGTCTAAAATTGATTTATTAAATACATTTGACAATTATTTATAGGGGTTACGATGATAAAACTTGACTTTTTAGCCATTTCCAACATGCATGTCGAATAGGAAACAATTTGAATTTTTTGAAATTTTCATGTCAAAATGGCTCATTTCAATAGGTGTTGCATTCGAAACCGACAAATTTTGAGTTGAAAATTGAAGTTTTTTAAATGGGTGATATCGATGTGCATGTTGGGAATGACTATAAGTTGAGGTTTCACCATGTTAAGTCCTTCAAACAATAGCCAAATCAAGTTAAAAATTATTTCATAACACGCTAAAACAATATCGTCAAAAATTGATTTTTAAATACATTTGACCATTATTTATAGGCGTTACCATGATAAAACTTGACTTTTTAGCCATTTCCAACATGCATGTCGAATAGTAATCGATTTGAAATTTTTTGAAATTTTCATGTTAAAATGGCTCATTTCAATACGTGTTGCATTCGAAACCGACAAATTTTGAGTTGAAAATTGAAAATTTTAAAATGGGCCGATATCGACGTGTACGTTGGAAATGAATAAAAATTGAGGGTTCACCATGTTAAGACCTTCTAATAATAGCCAAATCAAGTTAAAAAAATATTTCATAACACACTAAAACAATATCGTCTAAAATTGTTTTTTAAATACATTTGACCATTATTTATAGGCGTTACGATGATAAAACTTGACTTTTTAGCCATTTCCAACATCCATGTTGAATAGTACTCGATTTGAAAATTTTTGAAATTTTCATGTCAAAATGGCTCATTTCAATAAGTGTTGCATTCGAAACCGAAAAACTTTGAGTTGAAAATTGAAATTTTTTAAATGGATTGATATCGCGTGTACGTTGGAAATGACTAAAAGTTGAGGTTCCACCATGTTAAGCCCTTCAAATAATAGCCAAATCAAGTTAAAAATTATTTCATAACACGCTAAAACAATATCGTCTAAAATTGATTTTTAAATACATTTGACCATTATTTATAGGGGTTACGATGATAAAACTTGTCTTTTTAGCCATTTCCAACATGCATGTCGAATAGGAAACGATTTGAATTTTTTGAAATTTTCATGTCAAAATGGCTCATTTCAATAGGTGTTGCATTCGAAACCGACAAATTTTGAGTTGAAAATTGAAGTTTTTTAAATGGGCTGATATCGATGTGCATGTTGGGAATGACTATAAGTTGAGGTTTCACCATGTTAAGTCCTTCAAACAATAGCCAAATCAAGTTAAAAATTATTTCATAACACGCTAAAACAATATCGTCAAAAATTGATTTTTAAATACATTTGACCATTATTTATAGGCGTTACCATGATAAAACTTGACTTTTTAGCCATTTCCAACATGCATGTCGAATAGTAATCGATTTGAAATTTTTTGAAATTTTCATGTTAAAATGGCTCATTTCAATAGGTGTTGCATTCGAAACCGACAAATTTTGAGTTGAAAATTGAAGTTTTTTAAATGGGCTGATATCGCGTGTACGTTGGAAATGACTAAAAGTTGAGGTTTCACCATGTTAAGACCTTCAAATAATAGCCAAATCAAGTTAAAAAATTATTTCATAACACGCTAAAACAATATCGTCTAAAATTGATTTTTAAATACATTTGACCATTATTTATAGGGGTTACGATGATAAAACTTGTCTTTTTAGCCATTTCCAACATCCATGTCGAATATTAGATGATTTGAAATTTTTTGAAATTTTCATGTCAAAATGGCTCATTTCAATAGGTGTTGCATTCGAAACCGAAAAATTTTGAGTTGAAAATTGAAATTTTTTAAATGGGGCGATATCTACGTGTACGTTGGAAATGAATAAAAATTGAGGGTTCACCATGTTAAGACCTTCGAATAAAAGCCAAATCAAGTTAAAAATTATTTCATAACACGCTAAAAAAATATCGTCTAAAATTGATTTTTAAATACATTTGACCATTATTTATAGGGGTTACGATGATAAAACTTGACTTTTTAGCCATTTCCAACATGCATGTCGAATAGGAAACGATTTGAAATTTTTTGAAATTTTCATGTCAAAATGGCTCATTTCAATAGGTGTTGCATTCGAAACCGACAAATTTTGAGTTGAAAATTGAAGTTTTTTAAATGGGGTGATATCGATGTGCATGTTGGGAATGACTATAAGTTGAGGTTTCACCATGTTAAGTCCTTCAAACAATAGCCAAATCAAGTTAAAAATTATTTAATAACACGCTAAAACAATATCGTCAAAAATTGATTTTTAAATACATTTGAACATTATTTATAGGCGTTACCATGATACAACTTGACTTTTTAGCCATTTCCAACATGCATGTCGAATAGTAATCGATTTGAAATTTTTTTAAATTTTCATGTTAAAATGGCTCATTTCGATAGGTGTTGCATTCGAAACCGACAAATTTTGAGTTGAAAATTGAAAATTTTAAAATGGGCTGATAAGCGCGTGTACGTTGGAAATGAATAAAAATTGAGGGTTCACCATGTTAAGACCTTCTAATAACAGCCAAATCAAGTTAAAAAAATATTTCATAACACATTAAAAAATATCGTCTAAAATTGTTTTTAAATACATTTGACCATTATTTATAGGGGTTACGATGATAAAACTTGTCTTTTTAGCCATTTCCGACATCCATGTCGAATATTAGTCGATTTGAAAATTTTTGAAATTTTCTGTCAAAATGGCTCATTTCGATAGGTGTTGCATTCGAAGAGCGAACAAATTTTGAGTTGAAAATTGAAAATTTTAAAATGGGTGATACGCGTGTACGTTGGAAATGAATAAAAATTGAGGGTTCACCATGTTAAGACCTTCGAATAAAAGCCAAATCAAGTTAAAAAATATTTCATAACACGTTAAAAAAATATCGTCTAAAATTGTTTTTTAAATACATTTGACCATTATTTATAGGGGTTACGATGATAAAACTTGACTTTTTAGCCATTTCCAACATGCATGTCGAATAGGAAACGATTTGAATTTTTTTGAAATTTTCATGTCAAAATGGCTCATTTCGATAGGTGTTGCATTCGAAACCGACAAATTTTGAGTTGAAAATTGAAGTTTTTTAAATGGGGTGATATCGATGTGCATGTTGGGAATGACTATAAGTTGAGGTTTCACCATGTTAAGTCCTTCAAACAATAGCCAAATCAAGTTAAAAATTATTTAATAACACGCTAAAACAATATCGTCAAAAATTGATTTTTAAATACATTTGACCATTATTTATAGGCGTTACCATGATAAAACTTGACTTTTTAGCCATTTCCAACATGCATGTCGAATAGTAATCGATTTGAAATTTTTTGAAATTTTCATGTTAAAATGGCTCATTTCGATAGGTGTTGCATTCGAAACTGACAAATTTTGAGTTGAAAATTGAAAATTTTAAAATGGATCGATAGCGACGTGTACGTTGGAAATGAATAAAAATTGAGGGTTCACCATGTTAAGACCTTCTAATAACAGCCAAATCAAGTTAAAAAAATATTTCATAACACACTAAAATAATATCGTCTAAAATTGATTTTTAAATACATTTGACCATTATTTATAGGGGTTACGATGATAAAACTTGTCTTTTTAGCCATTTCCAACATCCATGTTGAATATTAGTCGATTTGAAAAATTTTGAAATTTTCATGTCAAAATGGCTCATTTCGATAAGTGTTGCATTCGAAACCGAAAAACTTTGAGTTGAAAATTGAAATTTTTTAAATGGGGTAATAGCGACGTGTACGTTGGAAATGAATAAAAATTGAGGGTTCACCATGTTAAGACCTTCGAATAAAAGCCAAATCAAGTTAAAAAATATTTCATAACACGCTAAAAAAATATCGTCTAAAATTGTTTTTTAAATACATTTGACCATTATTTATAGGGGTTACGATGATAAAACTTGACTTTTTAGCCATTTCCAACATGCATGTCGAATAGGAAACGATTTGAATTTTTTTGAAATTTTCATGTCAAAATGGCTCATTTCAATAGGTGTTGCATTCGAAAGCAGACAAATTTTGAGTTGAAAATTGAAGTTTTTAAATGGGCTGATATCGATGTGCATGTTGGGAATGACTATAAGTTGAGGTTTCACCATGTTAAGTCCTTCAAACAATAGCCAAATCAAGTTAAAAATTATTTAATAACACGCTAAAACAATATCGTCAAAAATTGATTTTTAAATACATTTGACCATTATTTATAGGCGTTACCATGATAAAACTTGACTTTTTAGCCATTTCCAACATGCATGTCGAATAGTAATCGATTTGAAATTTTTTGAAATTTTCATGTTAAAATGGCTCATTTCGATAGGTGTTGCATTCGAAACCGACAAATTTTGAGTTGAAAATTGAAAATTTTAAAATGGGCTGATAACTGACGTGTACGTTGGAAATGAATAAAAATTGAGGGTTCACCATGTTAAGACCTTCTAATAACGGCCAAATCAAGTTAAAAAAATATTTCATAACACACTTTAAAATAATATCGTCTAAAATTGTTTTTTAAATACATTTGACCATTATTTATAGGGGTTACGATGATAAAACTTGTCTTTTTAGCCATTTCCAACATCCATGTTGAATATTAGTTGATTTGAAAAATTTTGAAATTTTCATGTCAAAATGGCTCATTTCGATAAGTGTTGCATTCGAAACGAAAAACTTTGAGTTGAAAATTGAAATTTTTTAAATGGGCTGATAGCGACGTGTACGTTGGAAATGAATAAAAATTGAGGGTTCACCATGTTAAGACCTTCGAATAAAAGCCAAATCAAGTTAAAAAATATTTCATAACACGCTAAAAAAATATCGTCTAAAATTGTTTTTTAAATACATTTGACCATTATTTATAGGGGTTACGATGATAAAACTTGACTTTTTAGCCATTTCCAACATGCATGTCGAATAGGAAACGATTTGAATTTTTTTGAAATTTTCATGTCAAAATGGCTCATTTCAATAGGTGTTGCATTCGAAACCGACAAATTTTGAGTTGAAAATTGAAGTTTTTAAATGGGGTGATATCGATGTGCATGTTGGGAATGACTATAAGTTGAGGTTTCACCATGTTAAGTCCTTCAAACAATAGCCAAATCAAGTTAAAAATTATTTAATAACACGCTAAAACAATATCGTCAAAAATTGATTTTTAAATACATTTGAACATTATTTATAGGCGTTACCATGATACAACTTGACTTTTTAGCCATTTCCAACATGCATGTCGAATAGTAATCGATTTGAAATTTTTTGAAATTTTCATGTTAAAATGGCTCATTTCAATAGGTGTTGCATTCGAAACCGAACAAATTTTGAGTTGAAAATTGAAAATTTTAAAATGGGGCGATAAGCGACGTGTACGTTGGAAATGAATAAAAATTGAGGGTTCACCATGTTAAGACCTTCTAATAACAGCCAAATCAAGTTAAAAAATATTTCATAACACACTAAAATAATATCGTCTAAAATTGTTTTTTAAATACATTTGACCATTATTTATAGGGGTTACGATGATAAAACTTGACTTTTTAGCCATTTCCAACATGCATGTCGAATAGTAGACGATTTGAAATTTTTTGAAATTTTCATGTCAAAATGGCTCATTTCAATAGGTGTTGCATTCGAAACCGAAAAATTTTGAGTTGAAAATTGAAAATTTTTAAATGGGGTAATAAGCGACGTGTACGTTGGAAATGAATAAAAATTGAGGGTTCACCATGTTAAGACCTTCGAATAAAAGCCAAATCAAGTTAAAAAATATTTCATAACACGCTAAAATAATATCGTCTAAAATTGATTTTTAAATACATTTGACCATTATTTATAGGGGTTACGATGATAAAACTTGACTTTTTAGCCATTTCCAACATGCATGTCGAATAGGAAACGATTTGAATTTTTTTGAAATTTTCATGTCAAAATGGCTCATTTCAATAGGTGTTGCATTCGAAACCGACAAATTTTGAGTTGAAAATTGAAGTTTTTTAAATGGGTGATATCGATGTGCATGTTGGGAATGACTATAAGTTGAGGTTTCACCATGTTAAGTCCTTCAAACAATAGCCAAATCAAGTTAAAAATTATTTAATAACACGCTAAAACAATATCGTCAAAAATTGATTTTTAAATACATTTGAACATTATTTATAGGCGTTACCATGATACAACTTGACTTTTTAGCCATTTCCAACATGCATGTCGAATAGTAATCGATTTGAAATTTTTTGAAATTTTCATGTTAAAATGGCTCATTTCAATAGGTGTTGCATTCGAAACAGACAAATTTTGAGTTGAAAATTGAAAATTTTAAAATGGGCTGATAAGCGCGTGTACGTTGGAAATGAATAAAAATTGAGGGTTCACCATGTTAAGACCTTCTAATAACAGCCAAATCAAGTTAAAAAAATATTTCATAACACACTAAAATAATATCGTCTAAAATTGTTTTTTAAATACATTTGACCATTATTTATAGGGGTTACGATGATAAAACTTGTCTTTTTAGCCATTTCCAACATCCATGTTGAATATTAGTTGATTTGAAAAATTTTGAAATTTTCTGTCAAAATGGCTCATTTCAATAAGTGTTGCATTCGAAACCGAAAAACTTTGAGTTGAAAATTGAAATTTTTTAAATGGGGTGATAAGCGACGTGTACGTTGGAAATGAATAAAAATTGAGGGTTCACCATGTTAAGACCTTCGAATAAAAGCCAAATCAAGTTAAAAAATATTTCATAACACGTTAAAAAAATATCGTCTAAAATTGTTTTTAAATACATTTGACCATTATTTATAGGGGTTACGATGATAAAACTTGACTTTTTAGCCATTTCCAACATGCATGTCGAATAGGAAACGATTTGAATTTTTTTGAAATTTTCATGTCAAAATGGCTCATTTCAATAGGTGTTGCATTCGAAACCGACAAATTTTGAGTTGAAAATTGAAGTTTTTTTAAATGGGCTGATATCGATGTGCATGTTGGGAATGACTATAAGTTGAGGTTTCACCATGTTAAGTCCTTCAAACAATAGCCAAATCAAGTTAAAAATTATTTAATAACACGCTAAAACAATATCGTCAAAAATTGATTTTTAAATACATTTGACCATTATTTATAGGCGTTACCATGATAAAACTTGACTTTTTAGCCATTTCCAACATGCATGTCGAATAGTAATCGATTTGAAATTTTTTGAAATTTTCATGTTAAAATGGCTCATTTTAATAGGTGTTGCATTCGAAACAGACAAATTTTGAGTTGAAAATTGAAAATTTTAAAATGGGGTGATAGCGACGTGTACGTTGGAAATGAATAAAAATTGAGGGTTCACCATGTTAAGACCTTCTAATAACAGCCAAATCAAGTTAAAAAAATATTTCATAACACACTAAAATAATATCGTCTAAAATTGTTTTTTAAATACATTTGACCATTATTTATAGGGGTTACGATGATAAAACTTGTCTTTTTAGCCATTTCCAACATCCATGTTGAATATTAGTTGATTTGAAAAATTTTGAAATTTTCATGTCAAAATGGCTCATTTCAATAAGTGTTGCATTCGAAACCGAAAAACTTTGAGTTGAAAATTGAAATTTTTTAAATGGGCTGATAACTGACGTGTACGTTGGAAATGAATAAAAATTGAGGGTTCACCATGTTAAGACCTTCTAATAACAGCCAAATCAAGTTAAAAAAATATTTCATAACACACTAAAATAATATCGTCTAAAATTGTTTTTTAAATACATTTGACCATTATTTATAGGGGTTACGATGATAAAACTTGTCTTTTTAGCCATTTCCAACATCCATGTTGAATATTAGTTGATTTGAAAAATTTTGAAATTTTCATGTCAAAATGGCTCATTTCAATAAGTGTTGCATTCGAAACCGAAAAACTTTGAGTTGAAAATTGAAATTTTTTAAATGGGGCGATAGCGACGTGTACGTTGGAAATGAATAAAAATTGAGGGTTCACCATGTTAAGACCTTCGAATAAAAGCCAAATCAAGTTAAAAAATATTTCATAACACGCTAAAAAAATATCGTCTAAAATTGTTTTTTAAATACATTTGACCATTATTTATAGGGGTTACGATGATAAAACTTGACTTTTTAGCCATTTCCAACATGCATGTCGAATAGGAAACGATTTGAATTTTTTTGAAATTTTCATGTCAAAATGGCTCATTTCAATAGGTGTTGCATTCGAAACCGACAAATTTTGAGTTGAAAATTGAAGTTTTTTAAATGGGCTGATATCGATGTGCATGTTGGGAATGACTATAAGTTGAGGTTTCACCATGTTAAGTCCTTCAAACAATAGCCAAATCAAGTTAAAAATTATTTAATAACACGCTAAAACAATATCGTCAAAAATTGATTTTTAAATACATTTGAACATTATTTATAGGCGTTACCATGATAAAACTTGACTTTTTAGCCATTTCCAACATGCATGTCGAATAGTAATCGATTTGAAATTTTTTGAAATTTTCATGTTAAAATGGCTCATTTCAATAGGTGTTGCATTCGAAACCGACAAATTTTGAGTTGAAAATTGAAAATTTTAAAATGGGTCGATAGCGACGTGTACGTTGGAAATGAATAAAAATTGAGGGTTCACCATGTTAAGACCTTCTAATAACAGCCAAATCAAGTTAAAAAAATATTTCATAACACACTAAAATAATATCGTCTAAAATTGTTTTTTAAATACATTTGACCATTATTTATAGGGGTTACGATGATAAAACTTGTCTTTTTAGCCATTTCCAACATCCATGTTGAATATTAGTTGATTTGAAAATTTTTGAAATTTTCATGTCAAAATGGCTCATTTCGATAAGTGTTGCATTCGAAACCGAAAAACTTTGAGTTGAAAATTGAAATTTTTTAAATGGGCTGATAAGCGACGTGTACGTTGGAAATGAATAAAAATTGATGGTTCACCATGTTAAGACCTTCGAATAAAAGCCAAATCAAGTTAAAAAATATTTCATAACACGCTAAAAAAATATCGTCTAAAATTGTTTTTTAAATACATTTGACCATTATTTATAGGGGTTACGATGATAAAACTTGACTTTTTAGCCATTTCCAACATGCATGTCGAATAGGAAACGATTTGAATTTTTTTGAAATTTTCATGTCAAAATGGCTCATTTCGATAGGTGTTGCATTCGAAACAGACAAATTTTGAGTTGAAAATTGAAGTTTTTTAAATGGGTTGATATCGATGTGCATGTTGGGAATGACTATAAGTTGAGGTTTCACCATGTTAAGTCCTTCAAACAATAGCCAAATCAAGTTAAAAATTATTTAATAACACGTTAAAACAATATCGTCAAAAATTGATTTTTAAATACATTTGAACATTATTTATAGGCGTTACCATGATACAACTTGACTTTTTAGCCATTTCCAACATGCATGTCGAATAGTAATCGATTTGAAATTTTTTGAAATTTTCATGTTAAAATGGCTCATTTCAATAGGTGTTGCATTCGAAACGGACAAATTTTGAGTTGAAAATTGAAAATTTTAAAATGGGCGATAGCGACGTGTACGTTGGAAATGAATAAAAATTGAGGGTTCACCATGTTAAGACCTTCTAATAACAGCCAAATCAAGTTAAAAAAATATTTCATAACACACTAAAATAATATCGTCTAAAATTGTTTTTTAAATACATTTGACCATTATTTATAGGGGTTACGATGATAAAACTTGTCTTTTTAGCCATTTCCAACATCCATGTTGAATATTAGTTGATTTGAAAAATTTTGAAATTTTCTGTCAAAATGGCTCATTTCAATAAGTGTTGCATTCGAAACTAGAAAAACTTTGAGTTGAAAATTGAAATTTTTTAAATGGGCTGATAAGCGACGTGTACGTTGGAAATGAATAAAAATTGAGGGTTCACCATGTTATGACCTTCGAATAAAAGCCAAATCAAGTTAAAAAATATTTCATAACACGCTAAAAAAATATCGTCTAAAATTATTTTTTAAATACATTTGACCATTATTTATAGGGGTTACGATGATAAAACTTGACTTTTTAGCCATTTCAACATGCATGTCGAATAGGAAACGATTTGAATTTTTTTGAAATTTTCATGTCAAAATGGCTCATTTAAATAGGTGTTGCATTCGAAACAGACAAATTTTGAGTTGAAAATTGAAGTTTTTTAAATGTTACGATGATATCGATGTGCATGTTGGGAATGACTATAAGTTGAGGTTTCACCATGTTAAGTCCTTCGAACAATAGCCAAATCAAGTTAAAAATTATTTAATAACACGCTAAAACAATATCGTCAAAAATTGATTTTTAAATACATTTGAACATTATTTATAGGCGTTACCATGATACAACTTGACTTTTTAGCCATTTCCAACATGCATGTCGAATAGTAATCGATTTGAAATTTTTTTAAATTTTCATAGTTAAAATGGCTCATTTCGATAGGTGTTGCATTCGAAACAGACAAATTTTGAGTTGAAAATCGAAAATTTTAAAATGGGGGAAATAGCGCATGTACGTTGGAAATGAATAAAAATTGAGGGTTCACCATGTTAAGACCTTGTAATAACGGCCAAATCAAGTTAAAAAAATATTTCATAACACACTAAAATAATATCGTCTAAAATTGTTTTTTAAATACATTTGACCATTATTTATAGGGGTTACGATGATAAAACTTGTCTTTTTAGCCATTTCCAACATCCATGTTGAATAGTAATCGATTTGAAAAATTTTGAAATTTTCTGTCAAAATGGCTCATTTCAATAGGTGTTGCATTCGAAACAGAAAAACTTTGAGTTGAAAATTGAAATTTTTTAAATGGATTGATAGCTGGCGTGTACGTTGGAAATGACTAAAAGTTGAGGGTTCACCATGTTAAGCCCTTCAAATAATAGCCAAATCAAGTTAAAAATTATTTCATAACTATTATTAAAACAATATCGTCTAAAATTGATTATTAAATACATTTGACAATTATTTATAGGGGTTACGATGATAAAACTTGTCTTTTTTAGGCATTTCCAACATGCATATCGAATAGGAAAAAATTTGAATTTTTTGGAAATTTTCATGTCTAAATGGGTCATTTCGATAGGTGTTGCGTTCGAAATAGAACCAAATTTTGAGTTGAAAATTGAAGTTTTTTAAATGGGGCGATATCGACGTGCGTGGTGGGAATGACTAAAAGTTGAGGTTCCACCATGTGAAGCCCTTCAAATAATAGCCAAATCAAGATAAAAATTATTTAATAACACGCTAAAACAATATCGTCTAAAATTTATTTTTAAATAGATTTGACCATTATTTATAGGCGTTCTCGTGATAAAATTTGACTTTATAGCCATTTCCGACATGCATCTTGAATATTAATCGATTAGAAATTTTTGAAATTTTCATGTCAAAATGGCTCATTTTGATAAGTGTTGCATTCGAAGCAGAGCAAATTTTGAGTTGAAAATTGAAGTTTTTTAAATGGGGCGATATCGACGTGCATATTGGGAATGACTAAAAGTTGAGGTTCCACCATATTAAGCCCTTCGAAATAATAGCCAAATCAAGATAAAAATTATTTCATAACACGCTAAAACAATATCGTCTAAAATTGATTTTTTAAATACATTTGACCATTATTTATAAGCGTTACCGAAGTGATAAAACTTGACTTTTTTTTTCATTTCCAACATGCATCTCGAATAGTAATCGATTTGAAATTTTTTTGAAATTTTCATGTCGGAATGGCTCATTTCAATAGGTGTTGCATTTAGAAACTGAGCAAATTTTGAGTTGAAAATTGAAAAATTTTAAATGAGTTGATCAGCTGACGTGTACGTTGGAAATGAATAAAAATTGAGGGTTCACCATGTTAAGACCTTCGAATAAAAGCCAAATCAAGTTAAAAAAAATATTTCATAACACGCTAAAAACAATATCGTCTAAAATTGTTTTTTAAATACATTTAACCATTATTTATAGGGGTTACGATGATAAAACTTGTCTTTTTAGCCATTTCCAACATGCATGTCGAATAGGAAATGATTTGAATTTTTTTAAAATTTTCATGTCAAAATGGCTCATTTCAATAGGTGTTGCATTCGAAACCGAAAAATTTTGAGTTCAAAATTGAAGTTTTTTAAATGGGCTGATATCTAACATGCATGTTGGGAATGACTAAAAGTTGAGGTTCCACCATGTTAAGCCCTTCAAATAATAGCCAAATCAAGATAAAAATTATTTCATAACACGCTAAAACAATATCGTCTAAAATTGATTTTTAAATACATTTGACCATTATTTATAGGCGTTACAGTGATAAAACTTGACTTTTTAGCCATTTCCAACATGCATGCGAATAGTAATCAATTTGAAATTTTTTGAAATTTTCATGTCAAAATGGCTCATTTCAATAGGTGTTGCATTCGAAACCGACAAATTTTGAGTTGAAAATTGAAAAATTTTAAATGGGCGATAAGCGACGTGTACGTTGGAAATGAATAAAAATTGAGGGTTCACCATGTTAAGACCTTCGAATAAAAGCCAAATCAAGTTAAAAAATATTTCATAACACGCTAAAACAATATCGTATAAAATTGTTTTTAAATACATTTAACCATTATTTATAGGGGTTACGATGATAAAACTTGTCTTTTTAGCCATTTCCAACATGCATGTCGAATAGGAAATGATTTGAATTTTTTTGAAATTTTCATGTCAAAATGGCTCATTTCAATAGGTGTTGCATTCGAAACAGAACAAATTTTGAGTTCAAAATTGAAGTTTTTAAATGGAGTGATATCTAACGTGCATGTTGGGAATGACTAAAAGTTGAGGTTCCACCATGTTAAGCCCTTCAAATAATAGCCAAATCAAGATAAAAATTATTTCATAACACGCTAAAACAATATCGTCTAAAATTGATTTTTAAATACATTTGACCATTATTTATAGGCGTTACGATGATAAAACTTGACTTTTTAGCCATTTCCAACATGCATGTTGAATAGTAATCGATTTGAAATTTTTGAAATTTTCATGTCAAAATGGCTCATTTCAATAGGTGTTGCATTCGAAACCGACAAATTTTGAGTTGAAAATTGAAAATTTTTAAATGGGGCGATAACTAACCTGTACGTTGGAAATGAATAAAAATTGAGGGTTCACCATGTTAAGACCTTCGAATAAAAGCCAAATCAAGTTAAAAAATATTTCATAACACGCTAAAAAAATATCGTCTAAAATTGTTTTTTAAATACATTTGACCATTATTTATAGGGGTTACGATGATAAAACTTGACTTTTTAGCCATTTCCAACATGCATGTCGAATAGGAAACGATTTGAATTTTTTTGAAATTTTCATGTCAAAATGGCTTATTTCAATAGGTGTTGCATTCGAAACCGACAAATTTTGAGTTGAAAATTGAAGTTTTTTAAATGGGCCGATATCTGATGTGCATGTTGGGAATGACTATAAGTTGAGGTTTCACCATGTTAAGTCCTTCAAACAATAGCCAAATCAAGTTAAAAATTATTTAATAACACGCTAAAACAATATCGTCAAAAATTGATTTTTAAATACATTTGAACATTATTTATAGGCGTTACCATGATAAAACTTGACTTTTTAGCCATTTCCAACATGCATGTCGAATAGTAATCGATTTGAAATTTTTTGAAATTTTCATGTTAAAATGGCTCATTTCAATAGGTGTTGCATTCGAAACCGACAAATTTTGAGTTGAAAATTGAAAATTTTAAAATGGGCCGATAACCGACGTGTACGTTGGAAATGAATAAAAATTGAGGGTTCACCATGTTAAGACCTTCTAATAACAGCCAAATCAAGTTAAAAAAATATTTCATAACACACTAAAATAATATCGTCTAAAATTGTTTTTTAAATACATTTGACCATTATTTATAGGGGTTACGATGATAAAACTTGACTTTTTAGCCATTTCCAACATGCATGTCGAATAGGAAACGATTTGAATTTTTTTGAAATTTTCATGTCAAAATGGCTCATTTCAATAGGTGTTGCATTCGAAACCGACAAATTTTGAGTTGAAAATTGAAGTTTTTTAAATGGGCCGATATCCGATGTGCATGTTGGGAATGACTATAAGTTGAGGTTTCACCATGTTAAGTCCTTCAAACAATAGCCAAATCAAGTTAAAAATTATTTAATAACACGCTAAAACAATATCGTCAAAAATTGATTTTTAAATACATTTGACCATTATTTATAGGCGTTACCATGATAAAACTTGACTTTTTAGCCATTTCCAACATGCATGTCGAATAGTAATCGATTTGAAATTTTTTGAAATTTTCATGTTAAAATGGCTCATTTCAATAGGTGTTGCATTCGAAACCGACAAATTTTGAGTTGAAAATTGAAAATTTTAAAATGGGTCGATAACTCACGCGTACGTTGGAAATGAATAAAAATTGAGGGTTCACCATGTTAAGACCTTCTAATAAATACCCAAATCAAGTTAAAAAAATATTTCATAACACACTAAAATAATATCGTCTAAAATTGATTTTTAAATACATTTGACCATTATTTTAAAGTTAGGCGTATGATAAAACTTGACTTTTTAGCCATTTCCAACACGCATGCCGAATAGTAAACGATTTGAATTTTTTTTGAAATTTTCATGTCAAAATGGCTCATTTCAATAGGTGTTTGGCTTTGAGCAAATTTTGAGTTGAAAATTGAAGTTTTAAATGGGGCGATATCGATGTGCATGTTTGGAATGACCATAAGTTGAGGTTTCACCATGTTAAGTCCTTCAAACAATAGCCAAATCAAGTTAAAAATTATTTCATAACACGCTAAAACAATATCGTCAAAAATTGATTTTTTAAATACATTTGACCCATTATTTTATAGCGTTACCATGATGAAATAGAGCTTTTGACTTTTTAGCCATTTCCAACATGCATGTCGAATAGTAATCGATTTGAAATTTTTTGAAATTTTCATGTTAAAATGGCTGTTTCGATAGGTGTTGCATTCGAAACGCGACAAATTTTGAGTTGAAAATTGAAAATTTTAAAATGGTACGATAAGCGCGTGTACGTTGGAAATGAATAAAAATTGAGGTTCACCATGTTAAGACCTTAATAATAACCAAATCAAGTTAAAAAAATATTTCATAACACACTAAAATAATATCGTCTAAAATTGTTTTTAAAATACATTTGACCATTATTTATAAGGGTTACGATAAACCTTGTCTTTTTAGCCATTTCCAACATCCATGTTGAATATTAGTTGATTTGAAAAATTTTTGAAATTTTCATCCAAAATGGCTCATTTCAATAAGTGTTGCATTCGAAACGAAAAAGCTTTGAGTTGAAAATTGAAATTTTTAAATGGGATTGATTGCTTGACGTTTGTATGTTAGGCCGACTAAAAGTTTGATGTTCCTGCATGTTAAGCCCTTCAAATAATAGCCAAATCAAGTTAAAAATTATTTCATAACACGCTAAAAACAAAATATCGTCTAAAATTGATTATTAAATACATTTGACAATTATTTATAGGGGGTTACGATGATAAAACTTGTCTTTTTAGCAATTTCCAACATGCGTCTTGAATAATGTCGATTTGAATTTTTGAAATTTTCATGTTAAAATGGCTCATTTCAATAGGTGTTGCATTCGAAACCGACAAATTTTGAGTTGAAAATTGAAATTTTTAAATGAAATGATATCGCGTGTACGTTGGAAATGACTAAAAATTGAGGTTTCACCATGTTAAGACCTTCAAATAAAATAAAATCAAGTTAAAAAATATTTCATAACACTAAAACAATATCGTCTAAAATTGTTTTTAAATACATTTGACCATTATTTATAGGCGTTACGATGATAAAACTTGACTTTTTAGCCATTTCCAACATGCATGTCGAATATTA
>JAUJYP020000761.1:0-37354 GCA_030674075.2 Linum usitatissimum
CTTTTCGCGCTCATATCTACATGAACTAGTCTTTCACTACTTCCTCCCTTCATTTTCAATCATTTTTCTTATTTTTTACTACTTCTGTCTCGTCTCCGGCGGGGGCCGGAAATAGCCCGCACTCTCGGTTCCCCGATGTCATTACGTAAGTCTACTAGAGGATGTTGTCTAGTTAAACCTTTCCATTACATCTCGAGGAATAAAATAGCAATAAAAATAGAAAAAATAAGGGGTGCAACAAGCGGATGGATGAACAGGTCAGCCGTCATAGTACTACTCTCGGCCATGTACATTTTTCATTAGAGTGGTGACGGGATTCGATGAATTAGTGCTGTTATGATCACACCCCTCGCTTCTCGCGCTCATATGTACATGAACTAGTCTTTCACTACTTCCTCCCTTCATTTTCATTCATTTTTCTTATTTTTTACTACTTCTTTGTCTCGTCTCCGGCGGGGCCAGGAAATAACCCGCACTCTCGGTTCCCCGATGTCATTACGTAAGTCTACTAGAGGATGTTGTCTAGTTAAACCTTTCCATTACATCTCGAGGAATAAAATAGCAATAAAAAAAGAAAAAACAAGGGGTGCAACCAGCGGATGGATGAAAAGGTCAGCCGTCATAGTACAACTCTCAGCCATGTACATGTTTCATTAGAGTGGTGACGGGATTCGATGAATTAGTGCCGTTATGATCACACCCCTCTGCTTTTCGCGCTCATATGTACATGAACTAGTCTTTCACTACTTCCTCCCTTCATTTTCATTAATTTTTCTTATTTTTTACTACTTCTTTGTCTCGTCTCCGGCGGGGCCGAGGAAATAACCCGCACTCTCGGTTCCCCGATGTCATTACGTAAGTCTACTAGAGGATGTTGTCTAGTTAAACCTTTCCATTACATCTCGAGGAATAAAATAGCAATAAAAATAGAAAAAACAAGGGGTGCAACAAGCGGATGGATGAACGAGGTCGGCCGTCATAGTACTACTCTCGGCCATGTACATTTTCATTAGAGTGGCGACGGGATTCGATGAATTAGTGCTGTTATGATCACACCCCTCTGCTTTTCGCGCTCATATGTACATGAACTAGTCTTTCACTACTTCCTCCCTTCATTTTCATTCATTTTTCTTATTTTTTACTACGTCTTTGTCTCGTCTCCGGCGGGGCCAGGAAATAACCCGCACTCTCGGTTCCCCGATGTCATTACGTAAGTCTACTAGAGGATGTTGTCTAGTTAAACCTTTCCATTACATCTCGAGGAATAAAATAGCAATAAAAATAGAAAAAACAAGGGGTGCAACAAGCGGATGGATGAACAAGGTCGGCCGTCATAGTACTACTCTCGGCCATGTACATTTTTCATTAGAGTGGTGACGGGATTCGATGAATTAGTGTTGTTATGATCACACCCCTCGCTTCTCGCGCTCATATCTACATGAACTAGTCTTTCACTACTTCCTCCCTTCATTTTCATTCATTTTTCTTATTTTTTACTACTTCTTTGTCTCGTCTCCGGCGGGGCCGAGAAATAACCCGCTCTCTCGGTTCCCCGATGTCATTACGTAAGTCTACTAGAGGATGTTGTCTAGTTAAACCTTTCCATTACACCTCGAGGAATAAAATAGCAATAAAAATAGAAAAAATAAGGGGTGCAACAAGAGGATGGATGAAAAGGTCAGTCGTCATTGTACTTCTCTCAGCCATGTACACTTAACTTTAGAGTGGTGACGGGGACTCGATGAATTAGTGCTGTGATGATCTCACCCCTCCGCTTTTCGCGCTCATATCTACATGAACTAGTCTTTCACTACTTCCTCCCTTCATTTTCATTCATTTTTCTTATTTTTTACTACGTCTTTGTCTCGTCTCCGGCGGGGCCAGAAATAACCCGCACTCTCGGTTCCCCGATGTCATTACGTAAGTCTACTAGAGGATGTTGTCTAGTTAAACCTTTCCATTACATCTCGAGGAATAAAATAGCAATAAAAATAGAAAAAACAAGGGGTGCAACAAGCGGATGGATGAACGAGGTCGGCCGTCATAGTACTACTCTCGGCCATGTACATTTTTCATTAGAGTGGTGACGGGATTCGATGAATTAGTGTTGTTATGATCACACCCCTCCGCTTTTCGCGCTCATATCTACATGAACTAGTCTTTCACTACTTCCTCCCTTCATTTTCAATCATTTTTCTTATTTTTTACTACGTCTCTGTCTCGTCTCCGGCGGGGCAGGAAATAACCCGCACTCTCGGTTCCCCGATGTCATTACGTAAGTCTACTAGAGGATGTTGTCTAGTTAAACCTTTCCATTACATCTCGAGGAATAAAATAGCAATAAAAATAGAAAAAAAAAGGGGTGCAACAAGCGGATGGACGAACAGTCAGCCATCATAGTACTACTCTCGGCCATGTACATTTTTCATTAGAGTGGTGACGGGATTCGATGAATTAGTGTTGTTATGATCACACCCCTCTGCTTCTCGCGCTCATATCTACATGAACTAGTCTTTCACTACTTCCTCCCTTCATTTTCATTCATTTTTCTTATTTTTTACTACTTCTTTGTCTCGTCTCCGGCGGGGCCGGGAAATCACCCGCACTCTCGGTTCCCCGATGTCATTACGTAAGTCTACTAGAGGATGTTGTCTAGTTAAACCTTTCCATTACATCTCGAGGAATAAAATAGCAATAAAAATAGAAAAAACAAGGGGTGCAACAAGAGGATGGATGAAAAGGTCGGCCGTCATAGTACTACTCTCGGCCATGTACATTTTACTTAGAGTGGTGACGGGATTCGATGAATTAGTGTTGTTATGATCACACCCCTCCGCTTTTCGCGCTCATATCTACATGAACTAGTCTTTCACTACTTCCTCCCTTCATTTTCAATCATTTTTCTTATTTTTTACTACTTCTCTGTCTCGTCTCCGGCGGGGCCAGGAAATAACCCGCACTCTCGGTTCCCCGATGTCATTACGTAAGTCTACTAGAGGATGTTGTCTAGTTAAACCTTTCCATTACATCTCGAGGAATAAAATAGCAATAAAAATAGAAAAAACAAGGGGTGCAACAAGCGGATGGATGAACATGGTCGACCGTCATAGTACTACTCTCGGCCATGTACATTTTACATTAGAGTGGTGACGGGATTCGATGAATTAGTGTTGTTATGATCACACCCCTCCGCTTTTCGCGCTCATATCTACATGAACTAGTCTTTCACTACTTCCTCCCTTCATTTTCAATCATTTTTCTTATTTTTTACTACGTCTTTGTCTCGTCTCCGGCGGGGCCGGGAAATAACCCGCACTCTCGGTTCCCCGATGTCATTACGTAAGTCTACTAGAGGATGTTGTCTAGTTAAACCTTTCCATTACATCTCGAGGAATAAAATAGCAATAAAAATAGAAAAAACAAGGGGTGCAACAAGCGGATGGATGAACGAGGTCGGCCGTCATAGTACTACTCTCCGCCATGTACATTTTTCATTAGAGTGGTGACGGGATTCGATGAATTAGTGTTGTTATGATCACACCCCTTTGCTTCTCGCGCTCATATCTACATGAACTAGTGTTTCACTACATCCTCCCTTTATTTTAATTCATTTTTCTTATTTTTTACTACGTCTTTGTCTCGTCTCCGGCGGGGCCGGGAAATAACCCGCACTCTCGGTTCCCCGATGTCATTACGTAAGTCTACTAGAGGATGTTGTCTAGTTAAACCTTTCCATTACATCTCGAGGAATAAAATAGCAATAAAAATAGAAAAAACAAGGGGTGCAACAAGCGGATGGATGAAAAGGTCGCCCGTCATAGTACTACTCTCGGCCATGTACATTTTACTTAGAGTGGTGACGGGATTCGATGAATTAGTGTTGTTATGATCACACCCCTCTGCTTTTCGCGCTCATATCTACATGAACTAGTCTTTCACTACTTCCTCCCTTCATTTTCAATCATTTTTCTTATTTTTTACTACTTCTGTCTCGTCTCCGGCGGGGCCAGGAAATAACCCGCACTCTCGGTTCCCCGATGTCATTACGTAAGTTTACTAGAGGATGTTGTCTACTTAAACCTTTCCATTACACCTAGAGGAATAAAATAGCAATAAAAATAGAAAAAACAAGGGGTGCAACAAGAGGATGGATGAACGAGTCGGCCGTCATAGTACCACTCTCGGCCATGTACATTTTACTTTAGAGTGGTGACGGGATTCGATGAATTAGTGTTGTTATGATCACACCCCTCCGCTTTTCTCGCTCATATCTACATGAACTAGTCTTTCACTACTTCCTCCCTTCATTTTCAATCATTTTTCTTATTTTTTACTACGTCTTTGTCTCGTCTCCGGCGGGGCCGGGAAATAACCCACACTCTCGGTTCCCCGATGTCATTACGTAAGTCTACTAGAGGATGTTGTCTAGTTAAACCTTTCCATTACATCTCGAGGAATAAAATAGCAATAAAAATAGAAAAAACAGGGGCGGTGCAACAAGCGGATGGACGAACAAGGTCGGCCGTCATAGTACTACTCTCAGCCATGTACATGTTTCATTAGAGTGGTGACGGGATTCGATGAATTAGTGCTGTTATTATCACACCCCTCTGCTTTTCGCGCTCATATGTACATGAACTAGTCTTTCACTACTTCCTCCCGTCATTTTCATTAATTTTTCTTATTTTTTACTACTTCTCTGTCTCGTCTCCGGCGGGGCCGGAAATAACCCGCACTCTCGGTTCCCCGATGTCATTACGTAAGTCTACTAGAGGATGTTGTCTAGTTAAACCTTTCCATTACACCTAGAGGAATAAAATAGCAATAAAAATAGAAAAAATAAGGGGTGCAACAAGAGGATGGATGAAAAGGTCAGCCGTCATTGTACTTCTCTCAGCCATGTACACTTAACTTTAGAGTGGTGACGGGGACTCGATGAATTAGTGCTGTGATGATCTCACCCCTCCGCTTTTCGCGCTCATATCTACATGAACTAGTCTTTCACTACTTCCTCCCTTAATTTTCAATCATTTTTCTTATTTTTTACTACTTCTGTCTCGTCTCCGGCGAGGCCAGGAAATAACCCGCACTCTCGGTTCCCCGATGTCATTACGTAAGTTTACTAGAGGATGTTGTCTACTTAAACCTTTCCATTACACCTAGAGGAATAAAATAGCAATAAAAATAGAAAAAACAAGGGGTGCAACAAGAGGATGGATGAACGAGGTCAGCCGTCATAGTACCACTCTCAGCGATGTACATTTTACTTCAGAATGGTGACGGGATTGGATGAATTAGTGTTGTTATGATCACACCCCTCTGCTTTTCGCGCTCATATCTACATGAACTAGTCTTTGACTACTTCCTCCCTTCATTTTCATTCATTTTTCTTATTTTTTACTACGTCTTTGTCTCGTCTCCGGCGGGGCCAGGAAATAACCCGCACTCTCGGTTCCCCGATGTCATTACGTAAGTCTACTAGAGGATGTTGTCTAGTTAAACCTTTCCATTACATCTCGAGGAATAAAATAGCAATAAAAATAGAAAAAACAGGCGGTGCAACAAGCGGATGGACGAACAGGTCAGCGGTCATAGTACTACTTTCAGCCATGTACATTTTTCATTAGAGTGGTGACGGGATTCGATGAATTAGTGCTGTTATGATCACACCCCGCTGCTTCTCGCGCTCATATCTACATGAACTAGTCTTTCACTACTTCCTCCCTTCATATTCATTCATTTTTCTTATTTTTTACTACTTCTCTGTCTCGTCTCCGGCGGGGCCAGGAAATAACCCGCACTCTCGTTTCCCCGATGTCATTACGTAAGTCTACTAGAGGATGTTGTCTAGTTAAACCTTTCCATTACACCTCGAGGAATAAAATAGCAATAAAAATATAAAAAATAAGGGGTGCAACAAGAGGATGGATGAAAAGGTCGGCCGTCATTGTACTACTCTCGGCCATGTACATTTTACTTCAGAGTGCTGACGGTATTAAATGAATTAGTGTTGTGATGATCTCACCCTCTCGCTTCTCGCGCTCATATGTACATGAACTAGTCTTTCACTACTTCCTCCCTTAGTTTTCATTCATTTTTCTTATTTTTTACTACGTCTTTGTCTCGTCTCCGGCAGGGCCGGGAAATAACCCGCACTCTCGGTTCCCCGATGTCATTACGTAAGTCTACTAGAGGATGTTGTCTAGTTAAACCTTTCCATTACATCTCGAGGAATAAAATAGCAATAAAAATAGAAAAAACAAGGGGTGCAACAAGAGGATGGATGAACAAGGTCGGCCGTCATAGTACTACTCTCGGCCATGTACATTTTACTTCGAGTGGTGACGGGATTCGATGAATTATTGCTGTTATGATCACACCCCGCTGCTTCTCGCGCTCATATCTACATGAACTAGTCTTTCACTACTTCCTCCCTTAATTTTCAATCATTTTTCTTATTTTTTACTACTTCTCTGTCTCGTCTCCGGCGGGGCCAGGAAATAACCCGCACTCTCGGTTCCCCGATGTCATTACGTAAGTTTACTAGAGGATGTTGTCTAGTTAAACCTTTCCATTACACCTAGAGGAATAAAATAGCAATAAAAATAGAAAAAACAAGGGGTGCAACAAGAGGATGGATGAACAGGTCAGCCGTCATAGTACCACTCTCTGCGATGTACATTTTACTTCAGAATGGTGACGGGATTGGATGAATTAGTGTTGTTATGATCACACCCCTCTGCTTTTCGCGCTCATATCTACATGAACTAGTCTTTCACTACTTCCTCCCTTAATTTTCAATCATTTTTCTTATTTTTTACTACGTCTTTGTCTCGTCTCCGGCGGGGCCAGGAAATAACCCGCACTCTCGGTTCCCCGATGTCATTACGTAAGTCTACTAGAGGATGTTGTCTAGTTAAACCTTTCCATTACATCTCGAGGAATAAAATAGCAATAAAAATAGAAAAAACAAGCGGTGCAACAAGCGGATGGACGAACGAGTCGGCGGTCATAGTACTACTTTCAGCCATGTACATTTTTCATTAGAGTGGTGACGGGATTCGATGAATTAGTGCTGTTATGATCACACCCCTTGCTTCTCGCGCTCATATCTACATGAACTAGTCTTTCACTACTTCCTCCCTTCATATTCATTCATTTTTCTTATTTTTTACTACTTCTCTGTCTCGTCTCCGGCGGGGCCAGGAAATAACCCGCACTCTCGTTTCCCCGATGTCATTACGTAAGTCTACTAGAGGATGTTGTCTAGTTAAACCTTTCCATTACACCTAGAGGAATAAAATTGCAATAAAAATTAAAAAATAAGGGGTGCAGCAAGAGGATGGATGAAAAGGTCAGCCGTCATAGTACTACTCTCAGCGATGTACATTTTACTTCAGAGTGGTGACGGGATTCGATGAATTAGTGTTCTGATAATCTCAACCCTTTGCTTCTCGCGCTCATATATACATGAAGTAGTCTTTCAATACTTCCTCCCTTAATTTTCATTCATTTTTCTTATTTTTTACTACGTCTTTGTCTCGTCTCCGTCTGGGCCAAGAAATAGCCCGCACTCTCGGTTCCCGGATGTCATTACGTAAGTCTACTAGAGGATGTTGTCTAGTTAAACCTTTCCATTACACCTAGAGGAATAAAATAGCAATAAAAATAGAAAAAACAAGGGGTGCAACAAGAGGATGGATGAACAGGTCAGCCGTCATAGTACTACTCTCAGCGATGTACATTTTACTTCAGAATGGTGACGGGATTGGATGAATTAGTGTCGTTATGATCACACCCCTCTGCTTTTCGCGCTCATATCTACATGAACTAGTCTTTGATTACTTCCTCCCTTAATTTTCAATCATTTTTCTTATTTTTTACTACTTCTCTGTCTCGTCTCCGGCGGGGCAGGAAATAACCCGCACTCTCGGTTCCCCGATGTCATTACGTAAGTTTACTAGAGGATGTTGTCTACTTAAACCTTTCCATTACACCTAGAGGAATAAAATAGCAATAAAAATAGAAAAAACAAGGGGTGCAACAAGAGGATGGATGAACAAGGTCGGCCGTCATAGTACCACTCTCGGCGATGTACATTTTACTTCAGAATGGTGACGGGATTGGTTGAATTAGTGCTGTTATGATCACACCCCTCTGTTTTCGCGCTCATATCTACATGAACTAGTCTTTCAGTACTTCCTCCCTTCATTTTCATTCATTTTTCTTATTTTTTACTACGTCTCTGTCTCGTCTCCGGCGGGGACAGGAAATAACCCACACTCTCGGTTCCCCGATGTCATTACGTAAGTCTACTAGAGGATGTTGTCTAGTTAAACCTTTCCATTACATCTCGAGGAATAAAATAGCAATAAAAATAGAAAAAACAAGCGGTGCAACAAGCGGATGGATGAATAGGTCAGCCGTCATAGTACTACTCTCAGCCATGTACATTTTTCATTAGAGTGCTGACGGGATTCGATGAATTAGTGCTGTTATGATCACACCCCTTTGCTTTTCGCGCTCATATCTACATGAACTAGTCTTTCACTACTTCCTCCCTTCATTTTCATTCATTTTTCTTATTTTTTACTACTTCTCTGTCTCGTCTCCGGCGGGGCCAGGAAATAACCCGCACTCTCGTTTCCCCGATGTCATTACGTAAGTCTACTAGAGGATGTTGTCTAGTTAAACCTTTCCATTACACCTAGAGGAATAAAATAGCAATAAAAAATAACGGGTGCAACAAGAGGATGGATGAACAGGTCAGCCGTCATAGTACTACTCTCAGCGATGTACATTTTTCATTAGAGTGCTGACGGGATACGATGAATTAGTGTTGTTATGATCACACCCTCTCGCTTCTCGCGCTCATATCTACATGAACTAGTCTTTCACTACTTCCTCCCTTCATTTTCATTCATTTTTCTTATTTTTTACTACTTCTTTGTCTCGTCTCCGGCGGGGCCGAGGAAATAACCCGCACTCTCGGTTCCCCGATGTCATTACGTAAGTCTACTAGAGGATGTTGTCTATTTAAACCATTCCATTACACCTCGAGGAAAAAAATAGCAATAAAAATAGAAAAAACAAGGGGTGCAACAAGAGGATGGATGAACAGGTCAGCCGTCATTGTACTACTCTCAGCCATGTACATTTTACTTTAGAATGGTGACGGGATTCGATGAATTAGTGTTGTTATGATCACACCCCTCCGCTTTTCGCGCTCATATCTACATGAACTAGTCTTTCACTACTTCCTCCCTTAATTTTCAATCATTTTTCTTATTTTTTACTACTTCTCTGTCTCGTCTCCGGCGGGGCCAGGAAATAACCCGCACTCTCGGTTCCCCGATGTCATTACGTAAGTTTACTAGAGGATGTTGTCTACTTAAACCTTTCCATTACACCTAGAGGAATAAAATAGCAATAAAAATAGAAAAAACAAGGGGTGCAACAAGAGGATGGATGAACGAGGTCGGCCGTCATAGTACCACTCTCGGCCGATGTACATTTTACTTAGAATGGTGACGGGATTGGATGAATTAGTGCTGTTATGATCACACCCTCTTGCTTTTCACGCTCATATCTACATGAACTAGTCTTTGAGTACTTCCTCCCTTCATTTTCATTCATTTTTCTTATTTTTTACTACGTCTCTGTCTCGTCTCCGGCGGGGACAGGAAATAACCCACACTCTCGGTTCCCCGATGTCATTACGTAAGTCTACTAGAGGATGTTGTCTAGTTAAACCTTTCCATTACATCTCGAGGAATAAAATAGCAATAAAAATAGAAAAAACAAGCGGTGCAACAAGCGGATGGATGAACAGGTCAGCCGTCATAGTACTACTCTCAGCCATGTACATTTTTCATTAGAGTGCTTGACGGGATTCGATGAATTAGTGCTGTTATGATCACACCCCTTTGCTTTTCGCGCTCATATCTACATGAACTAGTCTTTCACTACTTCCTCCCTTCATTTTCATTCATTTTTCTTATTTTTTACTACTTCTGTCTCGTCTCCGGCGGGGGCCGAGAAATAACCCGCACTCTCGGTTCCCCGATGTCATTACGTAAGTCTACTAGAGGATGTTGTCTAGTTAAACCTTTCCATTACATCTCGAGGAATAAAATAGCAATAAAAATAGAAAAAACAAGGGGTGCAACAAGCGGATGGATGAACAGGTCAGCCGTCATAGTACTACTCTCAGCCATGTACATTTTTCATTAGAGTGGTGACGGGATTCGATGAATTAGTGCTGTTATGATCACACCCCTCGCTTTTCGCGCTCATATCTACATGAACTAGTCTTTCACTACTTCCTCCCTTCATTTTCAATCATTTTTCTTATTTTTTACTACTTCTTTGTCTCGTCTCCGGCGGGGCCGGGAAATAACCCGCACTCTCGGTTCCCCGATGTCATTATGTAAGTCTACTAGAGGATGTTGTCTAGTTAAACCTTTCCATTACACCTAGAGGAATAAAATAGCAATAAAAATAGAAAAAACAAGGGGTGCAACAAGAGGATGGATGAACAGGTCAGCCGTCATAGTACTACTCTCAGCCATGTACATTTTTCATTAGAGTGGTGACGGGATTCGATGAATTAGTGTTTTTATGATCACACCCCTCTGCTTTTCGCGCTCATATCTACATGAACTAGTCTTTGACTACTTCCTCCCTTCATTTTCATTCATTTTTCTTATTTTTTACTACGTCTTTGTCTCGTCTCCGGCGGGGCCGGAAATAACCCGCACTCTCGGTTCCCCGATGTCATTACGTAAGTCTACTAGAGGATGTTGTCTAGTTAAACCTTTCCATTACATCTCGAGGAATAAAATAGCAATAAAAATAGAAAAAACAAGGGGTGCAACAAGCGGATGGATGAACGAAGTCAGCCGTCATAGTACTACTCTCAGCCATGTACATTTTTCATTAGAGTGCTGACGGGATTCGATGAATTAGTGCTGTTATGATCACACCCCTTTGCTTTTCGCGCTCATATCTACATGAACTAGTCTTTCACTACTTCCTCCCTTCATTTTCAATCATTTTTCTTATTTTTTACTACTTCTCTGTCTCGTCTCCGGCGGGGCCAGGAAATAACCCGCACTCTCGGTTCCCCGATGTCATTACGTAAGTCTACTAGAGGATGTTGTCTAGTTAAACCTTTCCATTACATCTCGAGGAATAAAATAGCAATAAAAATAGAAAAAACAAGGGGTGCAACAAGCGGATGGATGAACGGTCGGCCGTCATAGTACTACTCTCAGCCATGTACATTTTTCATTAGAGTGGTGACGGGATTCGATGAATTAGTGTTGTTATGATCACACCCTCTCGCTTTTCGCGCTCATATCTACATGAACTAGTCTTTCACTACTTCCTCCCTTCATTTTCAATCATTTTTCTTATTTTTTACTACTTCTTTGTCTCGTCTCCGGCGGGGGCCAGAAATAACCCGCACTCTCGGTTCCCCGATGTCATTACGTAAGTTTACTAGAGGATGTTGTCTAGTTAAACCTTTCCATTACACCTCGAGGAATAAAATAGCAATAAAAATAGAAAAAACAAGGGGTGCAACAAGAGGATGGATGAAAGGTCGGCCGTCATAGTACTACTCTCGGCGATGTACATTTTACTTAGAATGGTGACGGGATTCGATGAATTAGTGTTGTTATGATCACACCCCTCTGCTTTTCACGCTCATATCTACATGAACTAGTCTTTGAGTACTTCCTCCCTTCATTTTCATTCATTTTTCTTATTTTTTACTACGTCTTTGTCTCGTCTCCGGCGGGGCCGGAAATAACCCGCACTCTCGGTTCCCCGATGTCATTACGTAAGTCTACTAGAGGATGTTGTCTAGTTAAACCTTTCCATTACATCTCGAGGAATAAAATAGCAATAAAAATAGAAAAAACAAGGGGTGCAACAAGCGGATGGATGAACGGAGGTCAGCCGTCATAGTACTACTCTCAGCCATGTACATTTTTCATTAGAGTGCTGACGGGATTCGATGAATTAGTGCTGTTATGATCACACCCCTTTGCTTTTCGCGCTCATATCTACATGAACTAGTCTTTCACTACTTCCTCCCTTCATTTTCATTCATTTTTCTTATTTTTTACTACTTCTCTGTCTCGTCTCCGGCGGGGCCAGGAAATAACCCGCACTCTCGGTTCCCCGATGTCATTACGTAAGTCTACTAGAGGATGTTGTCTAGTTAAACCTTTCCATTACATCTCGAGGAATAAAATAGCAATAAAAATAGAAAAAACAAGGGGTGCAACAAGCGGATGGATGAACGAGGTCGGCCGTCATAGTACTACTCTCGGCCATGTACATTTTTCATTAGAGTGCCGACGGGATTCGATGAATTAGTGTTGTTATGATCACACCCTCTGCTTCTCGCGCTCATATCTACATGAACTAGTCTTTCACTACTTCCTCCCTTCATTTTCATTCATTTTTCTTATTTTTTTACTACTTCTCTGTCTCGTCTCCGGCGGGGCCAGGAAATAACCCGCACTCTCGGTTCCCCGATGTTATTACGTAAGTCTACTAGAGGATGTTGTCTAGTTAAACCTTTCCATTACACCTCGAGGAATAAAATAGCAATAAAAATAGAAAAAACAAGGGGTGCAACAAGAGGATGGATGAACAGGTCAGCCGTCATAGTACTACTCTCAGCGATGTACATTTTTCATTAGAGTGAATGGTGACGGGATTCGATGAATTAGTGTTGTTATGATCACACCCTCCGCTTTTCGCGCTCATATCTACATGAACTAGTCTTTCACTACTTCCTCCCTTCATTTTCAATTCATTTTTCTTATTTTTTACTACGTCTTTGTCTCGTCTCCGGCGGGGCTGGGAAATAACCCGCACTCTCGGTTCCCCGATGTCATTACGTAAGTCTACTAGAGGATGTTGTCTAGTTAAACCTTTCCATTACACCTCGAGGAATAAAATAGCAATAAAAATAGAAAAAACAAGGGGTGCAACAAGCGGATGGATGAACGAGTCAGCCGTCATAGTACTACTCTCGGCCATGTACATTTTTCATTAGAGTGCGACGGGATTCGATGAATTAGTGCCGTTATGATCACACCCCTCGCTTTTCGCGCTCATATCTACATGAACTAGTCTTTCACTACTTCCTCCCTTCATTTTCAATCATTTTTCTTATTTTTTACTACTTCTCTGTCTCGTCTCCGGCGGGGCCGGAAATAACCCACACTCTCGGTTCCCCGATGTCATTACGTAAGTCTACTAGAGGATGTTGTCTAGTTAAACCTTTCCATTACATCTCGAGGAATAAAATAGAAATAAAAATAGAAAAAACAAGGGGTGCAACAAGCGGATGGACGAACAGGTCGGCCGTCATAGTACTACTCTCGGCCATGTACATTTTTCATTAGAGTGGTGACGGGATTCGATGAATTAGTGCTTGTTATGATCACACCCCTCGCTTCTCGCGCTCATATGTACATGAACTAGTCTTTCACTACTTCCTCCCTTCATTTTCATTCATTTTTCTTATTTTTTACTACGTCTTTGTCTCGTCTCCGGCGGGGCCAGAAATAACCCGCACTCTCGGTTCCCCGATGTCATTACGTAAGTCTACTAGAGGATGTTGTCTAGTTAAACCTTTCCATTACATCTCGAGGAATAAAATAGCAATAAAAATAGAAAAAACAAGGGGTGCAACAAGAGGATGGATGAAAAGGTCAGCCGTCATAGTACTACTCTCGGCCGATGTACATTTTTCATTAGAGTGGTGACGGGATTCGATGAATTAGTGTTGTTATGATCACACCCTTCGCTTTTCGCGCTCATATGTACATGAACTAGTCTTTCACTACTTCCTCCCTTCATTTTCATTCATTTTTCTTATTTTTACTACGTCTTTGTCTCGTCTCTGGCGGGGCCGGGAAATAGCCCGCACTCTCGGTTCCCCGATGTCATTACGTAAGTCTACTAGAGGATGTTGTCTAGTTAAACCTTTCCATTACATCTCGAGGAATAAAATAGCAATAAAAATAGAAAAAATAAGGGGTGCAACAAGCGGATGGATGAACAGGTCAGCCGTCATAGTACTACTCTAAGCCATGTACATTTTTCATTAGAGTGCTTGACGGGATTCGATGAATTAGTGCTGTTATGATTACACCCCTCTGCTTCTCGCGCTCATATCTACATGAACTAGTCTTTCACTACTTCCTCCCTTCATTTTCAATCATTTTTCTTATTTTTTACTACTTCTCTGTCTCGTCTCCGGCGGGGCCGGGAAATAACCCACACTCTCGGTTCCCCGATGTCATTACGTAAGTCTACTAGAGGATGTTGTCTAGTTAAACCTTTCCATTACATCTCGAGGAATAAAATAGCAGTAAAAATAGAAAAAACAAGGGGTGCAACAAGCGGATGGATGAACAGGTCAGCCGTCATAGTACTACTCTCGGCCATGTACATTTTTCATTAGAGTGGCGACGGGATTCGATGAATTAGTGTTGTTATGATCACACCCCTCGCTTTTCGCGCTCATATCTACATGAACTAGTCTTTCACTACTTCCTCCCTTCATTTTCAATCATTTTTCTTATTTTTTACTACTTCTTTGTCTCGTCTCCGGCGGGGCCGGAAATAACCCGCACTCTCGGTTCCCCGATGTCATTACGTAAGTCTACTAGAGGATGTTGTCTAGTTAAACCTTTCCATTACATCTCGAGGAATAAAATAGCAATAAAAATAGAAAAAACAAGGGGTGCAACAAGCGGATGGACGAACAGTGTCGGCCGTCATAGTACTACTCTCGGCCATGTACATTTTTCATTAGAGTGGTGACGGGATTCGATGAATTAGTGCCGTTATGATCACACCCTCTCGCTTTTCGCGCTCATATGTACATGAACTAGTCTTTCACTACTTCCTCCCTTCATTTTCATTCATTTTTCTTATTTTTTACTACGTCTTTGTCTCGTCTCCGGCGGGGCAGGAAATAACCCGCACTCTCTATTCCCCGATATCATTACGTAAGTCTACTAGAGGATGTTGTCTAGTTAAACCTTTCCATTACATCTCGAGGAATAAAATAGCAATAAAAATAGAAAAAACAAGGGGTGCAGCAAGCAGATGGATGAACGAGTCGCCCGTCATAGTACTACTCTCGGCCATGTACATTTTTCATTAGAGTGGTGACGGGATTCGATGAATTAGTGCCGTTATGATCACACCCTCTCGCTTCTCGCGCTCATATCTACATGAACTAGTCTTTGACTACTTCCTCCCTTCATTTTCATTAATTTTTCTTATTTTTTACTACTTCTCTGTCTCGTCTCCGGCGGGGCCAAGAAATAACCCGCACTCTCGGTTCCCTGATGTCATTACGTAAGTCTACTAGAGGATGTTGTCTAGTTAAACCTTTCCATTACATCTCGAGGAATAAAATAGCAATAAAAAAAGAAAAAAGAAGGGGTGCAACAAGCGGATGGATGAACAGGTCAGCCGTCATAGTACTACTCTCAGCCATGTACATGTTTCATTAGAGTGGTGACGGGATTCGATGAATTAGTGCTGTTATGATCACACCCCTCTGCTTTTCGCGCTCATATGTACATGAACTAGTCTTTCACTACTTCCTCCCGTCATTTTCATTAATTTTTCTTATTTTTTACTACTTCTCTTTGTCTCGTCTCCGGCGGGGCCGAGGAAATAACCCGCACTCTCGGTTCCCCGATGTCATTACGTAAGTCTACTAGAGGATGTTGTCTAGTTAAACCTTTCCATTACATCTCGAGGAATAAAATAGCAATAAAAATAGAAAAAGCAAGCGGTGCAACAAGCGGATGGATGAATAGGTCAGCCGTCATAGTACTACTCTCAGCCATGTACATTTTTCATTAGAGTGCTGACGGGATTCGTTGAATTAGTGTTGTTATGATCACACCCCTCGCTTCTCGCGCTCATATCTACATGAACTAGTCTTTCACTACTTCCTCCCTTCATTTTCAATCATTTTTCTTATTTTTTACTACTTCTCTGTCTCGTCTCCGGCGGGGCCTGGAAATAACCCACACTCTCGGTTCCCCGATGTCATTACGTAAGTCTACTAGAGGATGTTGTCTAGTTAAACCTTTCCATTACATCTCGAGGAATAAAATAGCAATAAAAATAGAAAAAGAAGGGGTGCAACAAGCGGATGGATGAACAAGTCAGCCGTCATAGGACTACTCACTGCCATGTAAATTTTTCATTAGAGTGGTGACGGGATTCGATGAATTAGTGTTGTTATGATCACACCCCTCGCTTTTCGCGCTCATATCTACATGAACTAGTCTTTCACTACTTCCTCCCTTCATTTTCAATCATTTTTCTTATTTTTTACTACTTCTTTGTCTCGTCTCCGGCGGGGCCGGAAATAACCCGCACTCTCGGTTCCCCGATGTCATTACGTAAGTCTACTAGAGGATGTTGTCTAGTTAAACCTTTCCATTACATCTCGAGGAATAAAATAGCAATAAAAATAGAAAAAACAAGGGGTGCAACAAGCGGATGGATGAACGGAGTCGGCCCGTCATAGTACTACTCTCGGCCATGTACATTTTTCATTAGAGTGCCGACGGGATTCGATGAATTAGTGCCGTTATGATCACACCCCTCGCTTTTCGCGCTCATATCTACATGAACTAGTCTTTCACTACTTCCTCCCTTCATTTTCAATCATTTTTCTTATTTTTTACTACTTCTGTCTCGTCTCCGGCGGGGCCGTGAAATAGCCCGCTCTCTCGGTTCCCCGATGTCATTACGTAAGTCTACTAGAGGATGTTGTCTAGTTAAACCTTTCCATTACAGCTCGAGGAATAAAATAGCAATAAAAATAGAAAAAACAAGGGGTGCAACAAGCGGATGGATGAACGAAGTCAGCCGTCATAGTACTACTCTCGGCCATGTACATTTTTCATTAGAGTGCTGACGGGATTCGATGAATTAGTGTTGTTATGATCACACCCCTCGCTTTTCGCGCTCATATCTACATGAACTAGTCTTTCACTACTTCCTCCCTTCATTTTCAATCATTTTTCTTATTTTTTACTACTTCTTTGTCTCGTCTCCGGCGGGGCCAGAAATAACCCGCACTCTCGGTTCCCCGATGTCATTACGTAAGTCTACTAGAGGATGTTGTCTAGTTAAACCTTTCCATTACATCTCGAGGAATAAAATAGCAATAAAAATAGAAAAAACAAGGGGTGCAACAAGCGGATGGATGAACGAGGTCAGCCTCGTCATAGTACTACTCTCGGCCATGTACATTTTTCATTAGAGTGCTGACGGGATTCGATGAATTAGTGTTGTTATGATCACACCCCTCTCGCTTTTCGCGCTCATATCTACATGAACTAGTCTTTCACTACTTCCTCCCTTCATTTTCAATCATTTTTCTTATTTTTTACTACTTCTTTGTCTCGTCTCCGGCGGGGCCAGGAAATAACCCGCACTCTCGGTTCCCCGATGTCATTACGTAAGTCTACTAGAGGATGTTGTCTAGTTAAACCTTTCCATTACATCTCGAGGAATAAAATAGCAATAAAAAAAGAAAAAACAAGGGGTGCAACAAGCGGATGGATGAACGAGGTCGGCCGTCATAGTACTACTCTCGGCCATGTACATTTTTCATTAGAGTGCCGACGGGATTCGATGAATTAGTGTTGTTATGATCACACCCTCTGCTTTTCGCGCTCATATCTACATGAACTAGTCTTTCACTACTTCCTCCCTTCATTTTCAATCATTTTTCTTATTTTTTACTACTTCTGTCTCGTCTCCGGCGGGGCCGGGAAATAACCCGCACTCTCGGTTCCCCGATGTCATTACGTAAGTCTACTAGAGGATGTTGTCTAGTTAAACCTTTCCATTACATCTCGAGGAATAAAATAGCAATAAAAATAGAAAAAACAAGGGGTGCAACAAGCGGATGGATGAACGAGGTCGGCCGTCATAGTACTACTCTCGGCCATGTACATTTTTCATTAGAGTGCCGACGGGATTCGATGAATTAGTGCCGTTATGATCACACCCCTCGCTTTTCGCGCTCATATCTACATGAACTAGTCTTTCACTACTTCCTCCCTTCATTTTCAATCATTTTTCTTATTTTTTACTACTTCTCTGTCTCGTCTCCGGCGGGGCCTGGAAATAACCCACACTCTCGGTTCCCCGATGTCATTACGTAAGTCTACTAGAGGATGTTGTCTAGTTAAACCTTTCCATTACATCTCGAGGAATAAAATAGCAATAAAAATAGAAAAAACAAGGGGTGCAACAAGCGGATGGATGAACGAGGTCAGCCGTCATAGTACTACTCTCGGCCATGTACATTTTTCATTAGAGTGCTGACGGGATTCGATGAATTAGTGTTGTTATGATCACACCCCTCTGCTTTTCGCGCTCATATCTACATGAACTAGTCTTTGACTACTTCCTCCCTTCATTTTCAATCATTTTTCTTATTTTTTACTACTTCTCTGTCTCGTCTCCGGCGGGGCCTGGAAATAACCCACACTCTCGGTTCCCCGATGTCATTATGTAAGTCTACTAGAGGATGTTGTCTAGTTAAACCTTTCCATTACATCTCGAGGAATAAAATAGAAATGAAAATAGAAAAAACAAGGGGTGCAACAAGCGGATGGATGAACGAGGTCGGCCGTCATAGTACTACTCTCGGCCATGTACATTTTTCATTAGAGTCTTGACGGGATTCGTTGAATTAGTGCCGTTATGATCACACCCTCCGCTTTTCGCGCTCATATCTACATGAACTAGTCTTTCACTACTTCCTCCCTTCATTTTCAATCATTTTTCTTATTTTTTACTACTTCTCTGTCTCGTCTCCGGCGGGGCCGGAAATAACCCGCACTCTCGGTTCCCCGATGTCATTACGTAAGTCTACTAGAGGATGTTGTCTAGTTAAACCTTTCCATTACATCTCGAGGAATAAAATAGCAATAAAAATAGAAAAAACAAGGGGTGCAACAAGCGGATGGACGAACGAGGTCGGCCGTCATAGTACTACTCTCGGCCATGTACATTTTTCATTAGAGTGCTGACGGGATTCGTTGAATTAGTGCTGTTATGATCACACCCCTCTGCTTTTCGCGCTCATATCTACATGAACTAGTCTTTGACTACTTCCTCCCTTCATTTTCAATCATTTTTCTTATTTTTTACTACTTCTCTGTCTCGTCTCCGGCGGGGCCAGAAATAACCCGCACTCTCGGTTCCCTGATGTCATTACGTAAGTCTACTAGAGGATGTTGTCTAGTTAAACCTTTCCATTACATCTCGAGGAATAAAATAGCAATAAAAATAGAAAAAACAAGGGGTGCAACAAGCGGATGGACGAACGAAGTCGGCCGTCATAGTACTACTCTCGGCCATGTACATTTTTCATTAGAGTGCTGACGGGATTCGATGAATTAGTGCTGTTATGATCACACCCCTCTGCTTTTCGCGCTCATATCTACATGAACTAGTCTTTGACTACTTCCTCCCTTCATTTTCAATCATTTTTCTTATTTTTTACTACTTCTCTGTCTCGTCTCCGGCGGGGCCAGGAAATAACCCGCACTCTCGGTTCCCCGATATCATTACGTAAGTCTACTACAGGATGTTGTCTAGTTAAACCTTTCCATTACATCTCGAGGAATAAAATAGCAATAAAAATAGAAAAAATAAGGGGTGCAACAAGCGGATGGACGAACAGGTCAGCCGTCATAGTACTACTCTCAGCCATGTACATTTTTCATTAGAGTGCTGACGGGATTCGATGAATTAGTGCTGTTATGATCACACCCTCTGCTTCTCGCGCTCATATCTACATGAACTAGTCTTTCACTACTTCCTCCCTTCATTTTCAATCATTTTTCTTATTTTTTACTACTTCTCTGTCTCGTCTCCGGCGGGGCCAGGAAATAACCCGCACTCTCGGTTCCCCGATGTCATTACGTAAGTCTACTAGAGGATGTTGTCTAGTTAAACCTTTCCATTACATCTCGAGGAATAAAATAGCAATAAAAATAGAAAAAACAAGGGGTGCAACCAGCGGATGGACGAACAGGTCGGCCGTCATAGTACTACTCTCGGCCATGTACATTTTTCATTAGAGTGCCGACGGGATTCGTTGAATTAGTGCCGTTATGATCACACCCCTCGCTTTTCGCGCTCATATCTACATGAACTAGTCTTTGACTACTTCCTCCCTTCATTTTCAATCATTTTTCTTATTTTTTACTACTTCTTTGTCTCGTCTCCGGCGGGGCCAGAAATAACCCGCACTCTCGGTTCCCCGATGTCATTACGTAAGTCTACTAGAGGATGTTGTCTAGTTAAACCTTTCCATTACATCTCGAGGAATAAAATAGCAATAAAAATAGAAAAAACAAGGGGTGCAACAAGCGGATGGACGAACGAAGTCGGCCGTCATAGTACTACTCTCGGCCATGTACATTTTTCATTAGAGTGCTGACGGGATTCGTTGAATTAGTGCAGTTATGATCACACCACTCTGCTTTTCGCGCTCATATCTACATGAACTAGTCTTTGACTACTTCCTCCCTTCATTTTCAATCATTTTTCTTATTTTTTACTACTTCTCTGTCTCGTCTCCGGCGGGGCCAGGAAATAACCCGCACTCTCGGTTCCCCGATGTCATTACGTAAGTCTACTAGAGGATGTTGTCTAGTTAAACCTTTCCATTACATCTCGAGGAATAAAATAGCAATAAAAAAAGAAAAAACAAGGGGTGCAACCAGCGGATGGACGAACAGTGTCGGCCGTCATAGTACTACTCTCAGCCATGTACATTTTTCATTAGAGTGCTGACGGGATTCATTGTATTAGTGCTTGTTATGATCACACCCCTCGCTTTTCGCGCTCATATCTACATGAACTAGTCTTTCACTACTTCCTCCCTTCATTTTCAATCATTTTTCTTATTTTTTACTACTTCTTTGTCTCGTCTCCGGCGGGGCCGGGAAATAACCCGCACTCTCGGTTCCCCGATGTCATTACGTAAGTCTACTAGAGGATGTTGTCTAGTTAAACCTTTCCATTACATCTCGAGGAATAAAATAGCAATAAAAATAGAAAAAACAAGGGGTGCAACAAGCGGATGGATGAACAGGTCAGCCGTCATAGTACTACTCTCAGCCATGTACATTTTTCATTAGAGTGTTGACGGGATTCGATGAATTAGTGCTGTTATGATCACACCCCTCTGCTTTTCGCGCTCATATCTACATGAACTAGTCTTTCACTACTTCCTCCCTTCATTTTCAATCATTTTTCTTATTTTTTACTACTTCTTTGTCTCGTCTCCGGCGGGGCCGGGAAATAACCCGCACTCTCGGTTCCCCGATGTCATTACGTAAGTCTACTAGAGGATGTTGTCTAGTTAAACCTTTCCATTACATCTCGAGGAATAAAATAGCAATAAAAATAGAAAAAACAAGGGGTGCAACAAGCGGATGGATGAACGAGGTCAGCCGTCATAGTACTACTCTCAGCCATGTACATTTTTCATTAGAGTGTTGACGGGATTCGATGAATTAGTGCTGTTATGATCACACCCCTCTGCTTTTCGCGCTCATATCTACATGAACTAGTCTTTCACTACTTCCTCCCTTCATTTTCAATCATTTTTCTTATTTTTTACTACTTCTTTGTCTCGTCTCCGGCGGGGCCAGAAATAACCCGCACTCTCGGTTCCCCGATGTCATTACGTAAGTCTACTAGAGGATGTTGTCTAGTTAAACCTTTCCATTACATCTCGAGGAATAAAATAGCAATAAAAATAGAAAAAACAAGGGGTGCAACAAGCGGATGGATGAACGAGGTCGGCCGTCATAGTACTACTCTCGGCCATGTACATTTTTCATTAGAGTGCGACGGGATTCGATGAATTAGTGTTGTTATGATCACACCCTCGCTTTTCGCGCTCATATCTACATGAACTAGTCTTTCACTACTTCCTCCCTTCATTTTCAATCATTTTTCTTATTTTTTACTACTTCTTTGTCTCGTCTCCGGCGGGGCCGGGAAATAACCCGCACTCTCGGTTCCCCGATGTCATTACGTAAGTCTACTAGAGGATGTTGTCTAGTTAAACCTTTCCATTACATCTCGAGGAATAAAATAGTAATAAAAATAGAAAAAACAAGGGGTGCAACAAGCGGATGGATGAACAGGTCAGCCGTCATAGTACTACTCTCAGCCATGTACATTTTTCATTAGAGTGCTAACGGGATTCCATGAATTAGTGCTGTTATGATCACACCCTCTGCTTCTCGCGCTCATATCTACATGAACTAGTCTTTCACTACTTCCTCCCTTCATTTTCAATCATTTTTCTTATTTTTTACTACTTCTTTGTCTCGTCTCCGGCGGGGCCAGGAAATAACCCGCACTCTCGGTTCCCCGATGTCATTACGTAAGTCTACTAGAGGATGTTGTCTAGTTAAACCTTTCCATTACATCTCGAGGAATAAAATAGCAATAAAAATAGAAAAAACAAGGGGTGCAACAAGCGGATGGATGAACAGGTCAGCCGTCATAGTACTACTCTCGGCCATGTACATTTTTCATTAGAGTGCCGACGGGATTCGTTGAATTAGTGTTGTTATGATCACACCCCTCGCTTTTCGCGCTCATATCTACATGAACTAGTCTTTGACTACTTCCTCCCTTCATTTTCAATCATTTTTCTTATTTTTTACTACTTCTCTTGTCTCGTCTCCGGCGGGGCCAGGAAATAACCCGCACTCTCGGTTCCCCGATGTCATTACGTAAGTCTACTAGAGGATGTTGTCTAGTTAAACCTTTCCATTACATCTCGAGGAATAAAATAGCAATAAAAATAGAAAAAACAAGGGGTGCAACAAGCGGATGGATGAACAGGTCAGCCGTCATAGTATTACTCTCGGCCATGTACATTTTTCATTAGAGTGCCGACGGGATTCGATGAATTAGTCTTGTTATGATCACACCCCTCCGCTTTTCGCGCTCATATCTACATGAACTAGTCTTTCACTACTTCCTCCCTTCATTTTCAATCATTTTTCTTATTTTTTACTACTTCTTTTGTCTCGTCTCCGGCGGGGCCAGGAAATAACCCGCACTCTCGGTTCCCCGATGTCATTACGTAAGTCTACTAGAGGATGTTGTCTAGTTAAACCTTTCCATTACATCTCGAGGAATAAAATAGCAATAAAAATAGAAAAAACAAGGGGTGCAACAAGCGGATGGATGAACAGGTCAGCCGTCATAGTACTACTCTCAGCCATGTACATTTTTCATTAGAGTGCTGACGGGATTCGATGAATTAGTGCTGTTATGATCACACCCCTCGCTTTTCGCGCTCATATCTACATGAACTAGTCTTTCACTACTTCCTCCCTTCATTTTCAATCATTTTTCTTATTTTTTACTACTTCTCTGTCTCGTCTCCGGCGGGGCCAGGAAATAACCCGCACTCTCGGTTCCCCGATGTCATTACGTAAGTCTACTAGAGGATGTTGTCTAGTTAAACCTTTCCATTACATCTCGAGGAATAAAATAGCAATAAAAATAGAAAAAACAAGGGGTGCAACAAGCGGATGGATGAACGAGGTCGGCCGTCATAGTACTACTCTCGGCCATGTACATTTTTCATTAGAGTGCTGACGGGATTCGATGGATTACTGTTGTTATGATCTCACCCCTCTCGCTTTTCGCGCTCATATCTACATGAACTAGTCTTTCACTACTTCCTCCCTTCATTTTCAATCATTTTTCTTATTTTTTACTACTTCTTTGTCTCGTCTCCGGCGGGGCCAGGAAATAACCCGCACTCTCGGTTCCCCGATGTCATTACGTAAGTCTACTAGAGGATGTTGTCTAGTTAAACCTTTCCATTACATCTCGAGGAATAAAATAGAAATAGAAATAGAAAAAACAAGGGGTGAAACAAGCGGATGGATGAACGAGGTCGGCCGTCATAGTACTACTCTCGGCCATGTACATTTTTCATTAGAGTGTTGACGGGATTCGATGAATTAGTGCCGTTATGATCACACCCCTCTCGCTTTTCGCGCTCATATCTACATGAACTAGTCTTTCACTACTTCCTCCCTTCATTTTCAATCATTTTTCTTATTTTTTACTACTTCTTTGTCTCGTCTCCGGCGGGGCCAGGAAATAACCCGCACTCTCGGTTCCCCGATGTCATTACGTAAGTCTACTAGAGGATGTTGTCTAGTTAAACCTTTCCATTACATCTCGAGGAATAAAATAGCAATAAAAATAGAAAAAACAAGGGGTGCAACAAGCGGATGGATGAACAGGTCAGCCGTCATAGTACTACTCTCAGCCATGTACATTTTTCATTAGAGTGCTGACGGGATTCAATGAATTAGTGCTGTTATGATCACACCCTCTGCTTCTCGCGCTCATATCTACATGAACTAGTCTTTCACTACTTCCTCCCTTCATTTTTCAATCATTTTTCTTATTTTTTACTACTTCTCTGTCTCGTCTCCGGCGGGGCCAGGAAATAACCCGCACTCTCGGTTCCCCGATGTCATTACGTAAGTCTACTAGAGGATGTTGTCTAGTTAAACCTTTCCATTACATCTCGAGGAATAAAATAGCAATAAAAATAGAAAAAACAAGGGGTGCAACAAGCGGATGGATGAACAGGTCAGCCGTCATAGTATTACTATCGGCCATGTACATTTTTCATTAGAGTGCCGACGGGATTCGATGAATTAGTGCTGTTATGATCACACCCTCTGCTTCTCGCGCTCATATCTACATGAACTAGTCTTTCACTACTTCCTCCCTTCATTTTTCAATCATTTTTCTTATTTTTTACTACTTCTCTGTCTCGTCTCCGGCGGGGCCAGGAAATAACCCACACTCTCGGTTCCCCGATGTCATTACGTAAGTCTACTAGAGGATGTTGTCTAGTTAAACGTTTCCATTACATCTCGAGGAATAAAATAGCAGTAAAAATAGAAAAAACAAGGGGTGCAACAAGCGGATGGATGAACAGGTCAGCCGTCATAGTACTACTCTCAGCCATGTACATTTTTCATTAGAGTGCTAACGGGATTCCATGACTTAGTGCTGTTATGATCACACCCCTCTGCTTCTCGCGCTCATATCTACATGAACTAGTCTTTCACTACTTCCTCCCTTCATTTTCAATCATTTTTCTTATTTTTTACTACTTCTCTGTCTCGTCTCCGGCGGGGCCAGGAAATAACCCGCACTCTCGGTTCCCCGATGTCATTACGTAAGTCTACTAGAGGATGTTGTCTAGTTAAACCTTTCCATTACATCTCGAGGAATAAAATAGCAATAAAAATAGAAAAAACAAGGGGTGCAACAAGCGGATGGATGAACAGGTCAGCCGTCATAGTACTACTCTCAGCCATGTACATTTTTCATTAGAGTGGTGACGGGATTCGATGAATTAGTGCTGTTATGATCACACCCCTCTGCTTTTCGCGCTCATATCTACATGAACTAGTCTTTCACTACTTCCTCCCTTCATTTTCAATCATTTTTCTTATTTTTTACTACTTCTTTGTCTCGTCTCCGGCGGGGCCAGGAAATAACCCGCACTCTCGGTTCCCCGATGTCATTACGTAAGTCTACTAGAGGATGTTGTCTAGTTAAACCTTTCCATTACATCTCGAGGAATAAAATAGCAATAAAAATAGAAAAAACAAGGGGTGCAACAAGCGGATGGATGAACAGGTCAGCCGTCATAGTACTACTCTCAGCCATGTACATTTTTCATTAGAGTGTTGACGGGATTCGATGAATTAGTGCTGTTATGATCACACCCCCTCTGCTTTTCGCGCTCATATCTACATGAACTAGTCTTTCACTACTTCCTCCCTTCATTTTCAATCATTTTTCTTATTTTTTACTACTTCTTTGTCTCGTCTCCGGCGGGGCCAGGAAATAACCCGCACTCTCGGTTCCCCGATGTCATTACGTAAGTCTACTAGAGGATGTTGTCTAGTTAAACCTTTCCATTACATCTCGAGGAATAAAATAGCAATAAAAATAGAAAAAACAAGGGGTGCAACAAGCGGATGGATGAACGAGGTCGGCCGTCATAGTACTACTCTCAGCCATGTACATTTTTCATTAGAGTGCTGACGGGATTCGATGAATTAGTGCTGTTATGATCACACCCCTCTGCTTTTCGCGCTCATATCTACATGAACTAGTCTTTCACTACTTCCTCCCTTCATTTTCAATCATTTTTCTTATTTTTTACTACTTCTTTGTCTCGTCTCCGGCGGGGCCAGGAAATAACCCGCACTCTCGGTTCCCCGATGTCATTACGTAAGTCTACTAGAGGATGTTGTCTAGTTAAACCTTTCCATTACATCTCGAGGAATAAAATAGCAATAAAAATAGAAAAAACAAGGGGTGCAACAAGCGGATGGATGAACGAGGTCGGCCGTCATAGTACTACTCTCGGCCATGTACATTTTTCATTAGAGTGTTGACGGGATTCGATGAATTAGTGTTGTTATGATCACACCCTCTCGCTTTTCGCGCTCATATCTACATGAACTAGTCTTTCACTACTTCCTCCCTTCATTTTCAATCATTTTTCTTATTTTTTACTACTTCTCTGTCTCGTCTCCGGCGGGGCCAGAAATAACCCGCACTCTCGGTTCCCCGATGTCATTACGTAAGTCTACTAGAGGATGTTGTCTAGTTAAACCTTTCCATTACATCTCGAGGAATAAAATAGCAATAAAAATAGAAAAAACAAGGGGTGTAGCAAGCAGATGGACAAACAGGTCAGCCATCATAGTACTACTCTCGGCCATGTACATTTTTCATTAGAGTGGTGACGGGATTCGATGAATTAGTGCTGTTATGATCACACCCCTCGACTTCTCGCGCTCATATGTACATGAACTAGTCTTTCACTACTTCCTCCCGTCATTTTCATTAATTTTTCTTATTTTTTACTACGTCTTTATTTCGTCTCCGGCGGGGCCAGGAAATAACCAGCACTCTCGGTTCCCCGATATCATTACGTAAGTCTACTAGAGGATGTTGTCTAGTTAAACCTTTCCATTACATCTCGAGGAATAAAATAGCAATAAAAATAGAAAAAGCAAGCGGTGCAACAAGCGGATGGATGAATAGGTCAGCCGTCATAGTACTACTCTCAGCCATGTACATTTTTCATTAGAGTGTTGACGGGATTCGATGAATTAGTGCTGTTATGATCACACCCCTCTTTGCTTTTCGCGCTCATATCTACATGAATTAGTCTTTCACTACTTCCTCCCTTCATTTTCAATCATTTTTCTTATTTTTTACTACTTCTCTGTCTCGTCTCCGGCAGGGCCAGGAAATAACCCGCACTCTCGATTCCCCGATGTCATTACGTAAGTCTACTAGAGGATGTTGTCTAGTTAAACCTTTCCATTACATCTCGAGGAATAAAATAGCAATAAAAATAGAAAAAAACAAGGGGTGCAACAAGCGGATGGACGAACAGGTCAGCCGTCATAGTACTACTCTCAGCCATGTACATGTTTCATTAGAGTGGTGACGGGATTCGATGAATTAGTGCTGTTATGATCACACCCCTCTGCTTTTCGCGCTCATATGTACATGAACTAGTCTTTCACTACTTCCTCCCGTCATTTTCATTAATTTTTCTTATTTTTTACTACGTCTTTATTTCGTCTCCGGCGGGGCCAGGAAATAACCCGCACTCTCGGTTCCCCGATGTCATTACGTAAGTCTACTAGAGGATGTTGTCTAGTTAAACCTTTCCATTACATCTCGAGGAATAAAATAGCAATAAAAATAGAAAAAACAAGGGGTGCAACAAGCGGATGGATGAATAGGTCGGCCGTCATAGTACTACTCTCGGCCATGTACATTTTTCATTAGAGTGTTGACGGGATTCGATGAATTAGTGTCTTGTTATGATCACACCCTCTCGCTTTTCGCGCTCATATCTACATGAACTAGTCTTTCACTACTTCCTCCCTTCATTTTCAATCATTTTTCTTATTTTTTACTACTTCTCTGTCTCGTCTCCGGCGGGGCCAGGAAATAACCCGCACTCTCGGTTCCCCGATGTCATTACGTAAGTCTACTAGAGGATGTTGTCTAGTTAAACCTTTCCATTACATCTCGAGGAATAAAATAGCAATAAAAATAGAAAAAACAAGGGGTGCAACAAGCGGATGGATGAACGAGGTCGGCCGTCATAGTACTACTCTCGGCCATGTACATTTTTCATTAGAGTGCTGACGGGATTCGATGAATTAGTGCTTGTTATGATCACACCCCTCTGCTTCTCGCGCTCATTTCTACATGAACTAGTCTTTCACTACTTCCTCCCTTCATTTTCAATCATTTTTCTTATTTTTTACTACTTCTCTGTCTCGTCTCCGGCGGGGCCGGAAATAACCCGCACTCTCGGTTCCCCGATGTCATTACGTAAGTCTACTAGAGGATGTTGTCTAGTTAAACCTTTCCATTACATCTCGAGGAATAAAATAGCAATAAAAATAGAAAAAACAAGGGGTGCAACAAGCGGATGGATGAACAGGTCAGCCGTCATAGTACTACTCTCGGCCATGTACATTTTTCATTAGAGTGGTGACGGGATTCGATGAATTAGTGTTGTTATGATCACACCCCTCTCGCTTTTCGCGCTCATATCTACATGAACTAGTCTTTCACTACTTCCTCCCTTCATTTTCATTCATTTTTCTTATTTTTTACTACGTCTTTGTCTCGTCTCCGGCGGGGCCAGGAAATAACCCGCACTCTCGGTTCCCCGATGTCATTACGTAAGTCTACTAGAGGATGTTGTCTAGTTAAACCTTTCCATTACATCTCGAGGAATAAAATAGCAATAAAAATAGAAAAAACAAGGGGTGCAACAAGCGGATGGATGAACAGGTCAGCCGTCATAGTACTACTCTCGGCCATGTACATTTTTCATTAGAGTGCCGACGGGATTCGATGAATTAGTGTTGTTATGATCACACCCCTCGCTTCTCGCGCTCATATCTACATGAACTAGTCTTTCACTACTTCCTCCCTTCATTTTCAATCATTTTTCTTATTTTTTACTACTTCTCTGTCTCGTCTCCGGCGGGGCTAGGAAATAACCCGCACTCTCGGTTCCCCGATGTCATTACGTAAGTCTACTAGAGGATGTTGTCTAGTTAAACCTTTCCATTACATCTCGAGGAATAAAATAGCAATAAAAATAGAAAAAACAAGGGGTGCAACAAGCGGATGGATGAACGAGGTCAGCCGTCATAGTACTACTCTCGGCCATGTACATTTTTCATTAGAGTGCTGACGGGATTCGATGAATTAGTGCCGTTATGATCACACCCTCTCGCTTTTCGCGCTCATATCTACATGAACTAGTCTTTCACTACTTCCTCCCTTCATTTTCATTCATTTTTCTTATTTTTTACTACGTCTTTGTCTCGTCTCCGGCGGGGCCGGAAATAACCCGCACTCTCGGTTCCCTGATGTCATTACGTAAGTCTACTAGAGGATGTTGTCTAGTTAAACCTTTCCATTACATCTCGAGGAATAAAATAGCAATAAAAATAGAAAAAACAAGCGGTGCAACAAGCGGATGGACGAACAGGTCAGCCGTCATAGTACTACTCTCAGCCATGTACATTTTTCATTAGAGTGCTGACGGGATTCGATGAATTAGTGCTGTTATGATTACACCCCTCTGCTTCTCGCGCTCATATCTACATGAACTAGTCTTTCACTACTTCCTCCCTTCATTTTCAATCATTTTTCTTATTTTTTACTACTTCTCTGTCTCGTCTCCGGCGGGGCCGGAAATAACCCGCACTCTCGGTTCCCCGATGTCATTACGTAAGTTTACTAGAGGATGTTGTCTAGTTAAACCTTTCCATTACATCTCGAGGAATAAAATAGCAATAAAAATAGAAAAAACAAGGGGTGCAACAAGCGGATGGATGAACAGGTCAGCCGTCATAGTACTACTCTCAGCCATGTACATTTTTCATTAGAGTGCTGACGGGATTCGATGAATTAGTGCTGTTATGATTACACCCCTCTGCTTCTCGCGCTCATATCTACATGAACTAGTCTTTCACTACTTCCTCCCTTCATTTTCATTCATTTTTCTTATTTTTTTACTACTTCTTTGTCTCGTCTCCGGCGGGGCCAGGAAATAACCCGCACTCTCGGTTCCCCGATGTCATTACGTAAGTTTACTAGAGGATGTTGTCTAGTTAAACCTTTCCATTACATCTCGAGGAATAAAATAGCAATAAAAATAGAAAAAACAAGGGGTGCAACAAGCGGATGGATGAAATGTGTCATCCGTCATAGTACTACTCTCGGCCATGTACATTTTACTTTAGAATGGTGACGGGATTCGATGAATTAGTGCTGTTATGATCACACCCCTCTGCTTTTCACGCTCATATCTACATGAACTAGTCTTTGACTACTTCCTCCCTTCATTTTCATTCATTTTTCTTATTTTTTATTACTTCTCTGTCTTGGCTCCGGCGGGGCCAGGAAATAACCCGCACTCTCGGTTCCGCGATGTCATTACGTAAGTCTACTAGCGGTTGTTGTCTAGTTAAACATTTCCATTACATCTCGAGGTATAAAATAGCAATAAAAATAGAAAAAACAAGCGGTGCAACAAGCGGATGGACGAACAGGTCAGCCGTCATAGTACTACTCACAGCCATGTACATTTTTCATTAGAGTGCTGACGAGATTCGATGAATTAGTGCTGTTATGATTACACCCCTCTGCTTCTCGCGCTCATATCTACATGAACTAGTCTTTCACTACTTCCTCCCTTCATTTTCAATCATTTTTCTTATTTTTTACTACTTCTCTGTCTCGGCTCCGGCGGGGCCAGGAAATAACCCGCCCTCTCGGTTCCCCGATGTCATTACGTAAGTTTACTAGAGGATGTTGTCTAGTTAAACCTTTCCATTACATCTCGAGGAATAAAATAGTAATAAAAATAGAAAAAACAAGGGGTTCAACAAGCAGATGGATGAACAGGTCAGCCGTCATAGTACTACTCTCAGCCATGTACATTTTTCATTAGAGTGCTAACGGAATTCAATGAATTAGTGCTGTTATGATTACACCCCTCTGCTTCTCGCGCTCATATCTACATGAACTAGTCTTTCACTACTTCCTCCCTTCATTTTCATTCATTTTTCTTATTTTTTTACTACTTCTCTGTCTCGGCTCCGGCGAGGCCAGGAAATAACCCGCACTCTCGGTTCCCCGATGTTATTACGTAAGTTTACTAGAGGATGTTGTCTAGTTAAACCTTTCCATTACATCTACAGGAATAAAATAGGAATAAAAATAGAAAAAACAAGGGTTGCAACAAGAGGATGGATGAACAGGTCATCCGTCATAGTACCACTCTCAGCGATGTACATTTTACTTCAGAATGGTGACGGGATTGGATGAATTAGTGCTGTTATGATCACACCCCTCTGCTTTTCACGCTCATATCTACATGAACTAGTCTTTGAGTACTTCCTCCCTTCATTTTCATTCATTTTTCTTATTTTTTACTACGTCTCTGTCTCGTCTCCGGCGGGGGAGGAAATAACCCACACTCTCGGTTCCCCGATGTCATTACGTAAGTCTACTAGAGGATGTTGTCTAGTTAAACCTTTCCATTACATCTCGAGGAATAAAATAGCAATAAAAATAGAAAAAACAAGCGGTGCAACAAGCGGATGGATGAACAGGTCAGCCGTCATAGTACTACTCTCAGCCATGTACATTTTTCATTAGAGTGCTGACGGGATTCGATGAATTCGTGCTGTAATGATCGCACCCCTTTGCTTTTCGCGCTCATATCTACATGAACTAGTCTTTCACTACTTCCTCCCTTCATTTTCATTCATTTTTCTTATTTTTTTATTACTTCTCTGTCTTGGCTCCGGCGGGGCCAGGAAATAACCCTCACTCTCGGTTCCCCAATGTCATTACGTAAGTCTACTAGAGGATGTTGTCTAGTTAAACATTTCCATTACATCTCGAGGTATAAAATAGCAATAAAAATAGAAAAAACAAGCGGTGCAACAAGCGGATGGACGAACAGGTCAGCCGTCATAGTACTACTCACAGCCATGTACATTTTTCATTAGAGTGCTGACGAGATTCGATGAATTAGTGCTGTTATGATTACACCCTCTGCTTCTCGCGCTCATATCTACATGAACTAGTCTTTCACTACTTCCTCCCTTCATTTTCAATCATTTTTCTTATTTTTTACTACTTCTCTGTCTCGGCTCCGGCGGGGCCAGGAAATAACCCGCACTCTCGGTTCCCCGATGTCATTACGTAAGTTTACTAGAGGATGTTGTCTAGTTAAACCTTTCCATTACATCTCGAGGAATAAAATAGCAATAAAAATAGAAAAAACAAGGGGTGCAACAAGAGGATGGATGAACAGGTCAGCCGTCATAGTACTACTTTCAGCCATGTACATTTTTCATTAGAGTGCTGACGGGATTCGATGAATTAGTGCTGTTATGATCACACCCCTTTGCTTTTCGCGCTCATATCTACATGAACTAGTCTTTCACTACTTCCTCCCTTCATTTTCAATCATTTTTCTTATTTTTTACTACTTCTCTGTCTCGGCTCCGGCGAGGCCAGGAAATAACCCGCACTCTCGGTTCCCCGATGTCATTACGTAAGTTTACTAGAGGATGTTGTCTAGTTAAACCTTTCCATTACATCTCGAGGAATAAAATAGCAATAAAAATAGAAAAAACAAGGGGTGCAACAAGAGGATGGATGAACGGGTCATCCGTCATAGTACTACTCTCAGCCATGTACATGTTTCATTAGAGTGGTGACGGGATTCGATGAATTAGTGCTGTTATGATCACACCCCTTTGCTTTTCGCGCTCATATCTACATGAACTAGTCTTTGACTACTTCCTCCCTTCATTTTCAATCATTTTTCTTATTTTTTACTACTTCTCTGTCTCGTCTCCGGCGGGGCCGGGAAATAACCCGCACTCTCGGTTCCCCGATGTCATTACGTAAGTCTACTAGAGGATGTTGTCTAGTTAAACCTTTCCATTACATCTCGAGGAATAAAATAGCAATAAAAATAGAAAAAACAAGGGGTGCAACAAGCGGATGGATGAACAGGTCAGCCGTCATAGTACTACTTTCAGCCATGTACATTTTTTATTAGAGTGATGACGGGATTCGACGAATTAGTGCTGTTATGATCACACCCCTTTGCTTTTCGCGCTCATAGCTACATGAACTAGTCTTTCACTACTTCCTCCCTTCATTTTCAATCATTTTTCTTATTTTTTACTACTTCTCTGTCTCGTCTCCGGCGGGGCCAAGAAATAACCCGCACTCTCGGTTCCCCGATATCATTACGTAAGTCTACTAGAGGATGTTGTCTAGTTAAACCTTTCCATTACATCTCGAGGAATAAAATAGCAATAAAAATAGAAAAAACAAGCGGTGCAACAAGCGGATGGATGAACAGGTCAGCCGTCATAGTACTACTCTCAGCCATGTACATTTTTCATTAGAGTGTGACGGGATTCGATGAATTAGTCTTGTTATGATCACACCCCTTTGCTTTTCGCGCTCATATCTACATGAACTAGTCTTTCACTACTTCCTCCCTTCATTTTCATTCATTTTTCTTATTTTTTTACTACTTCTCTGTTTCGTCTCCGGCGGGGCCAGGAAATAACCCGCACTCTCGGTTCCCCGATGTCATTACGTAAGTCTACTAGAGGATGTTGTCTAGTTAAACCTTTCCATTACATCTCGAGGAATAAAATAGCAATAAAAATAGAAAAAACAAGGGGTGCAACAAGCGGATGGACGAACGAGGTCGGCCGTCATAGTACTACTCTCGGCCATGTACATTTTTCATTAGAGTGCTTGACGGGATTCGATGAATTAGTGTTGTTATGATCACACCCCTCGCTTTTCGCGCTCATATCTACATGAACTAGTCTTTCACTACTTCCTCCCTTCATTTTCAATCATTTTTCTTATTTTTTACTACTTCTTCGTCTCGTCTCCGGCGGGGCCGGGAAATAACCCGCACTCTCGGTTCCCCGATGTCATTACGTAAGTCTACTAGAGGATGTTGTCTAGTTAAACCTTTCCATTACATCTCGAGGAATAAAATAGCAATAAAAATAGAAAAAAACAAGGGGTGCAACAAGCGGATGGATGAACAGGTCGGCCGTCATAGTACTACTCTCGGCCATGTACATTTTTCATTAGAGTGCTTGACGGGATTCGTTGAATTAGTGTTGTTATGATCACACCCCTCTGCTTTTCGCGCTCATATCTACATGAACTAGTCTTTGACTACTTCCTCCCTTCATTTTCAATCATTTTTCTTATTTTTTACTACTTCTCTGTCTCGTCTCCGGCGGGGCCAGGAAATAACCCGCACTCTCGGTTCCCCGATGTCATTACGTAAGTCTACTAGAGGATGTTGTCTAGTTAAACCTTTCCATTACATCTCGAGGAATAAAATAGCAATAAAAATAGAAAAAACAAGGGGTGCAACAAGCGGATGGACGAACGAGTCGGCCGTCATAGTACTACTCTCGGCCATGTACATTTTTCATTAGAGTGGTGACGGGATTCGTTGAATTAGTCTTGTTATGATCACACCCCTCGCTTTTCGCGCTCATATCTACATGAACTAGTCTTTGACTACTTCCTCCCTTCATTTTCAATCATTTTTCTTATTTTTTACTACTTCTGTCTCGTCTCCGGCGGGGCCAGGAAATAACCCGCACTCTCGGTTCCCCGATATCATTACGTAAGTCTACTACAGGATGTTGTCTAGTTAAACCTTTCCATTACATCTCGAGGAATAAAATAGCAATAAAAATAGAAAAAATAAGGGGTGCAACAAGGGGATGGACGAACAGGTCAGCCGTCATAGTACTACTCTCAGCCATGTACATTTTTCATTAGAGTGGTGACGGGATTCGTTGAATTAGTGCTGTTATGATCACACCCCTATGCTTTTCGCGCTCATATCTACATGAACTAGTCTTTGACTACTTCCTCCCTTCATTTTCAATCATTTTTCTTATTTTTTACTACTTCTCTGTCTCGTCTCCGGCGGGGCCAGGAAATAACCCGCACTCTCGGTTCCCTGATGTCATTACGTAAGTCTACTAGAGGATGTTGTCTAGTTAAACCTTTCCATTACATCTCGAGGAATAAAATAGCAATAAAAAAAGAAAAAACAAGGGGTGCAACCAGCGGATGGACGAACAGGTCAGCCGTCATAGTACTACTCTCAGCCATGTACATTTTTCATTAGAGTGCTGACGGGATTCGTTGTATTAGTGCTGTTATGATCACACCCCTCTGCTTTTCGCGCTCATATCTACATGAACTAGTCTTTGACTACTTCCTCCCTTCATTTTCAATCATTTTTCTTATTTTTTACTACTTCTTTGTCTCGTCTCCGGCGGGGCCGGGAAATAACCCGCACTCTCGGTTCCCCGATGTCATTACGTAAGTCTACTAGAGGATGTTGTCTAGTTAAACCTTTCCATTACATCTCGAGGAATAAAATAGCAATAAAAATAGAAAAAACAAGGGGTGCAACAAGCGGATGGACGAACAGGTCGGCCGTCATAGTACTACTCTCGGCCATGTACATTTTTCATTAGAGTGCCGACGGGATTCGTTGAATTAGTGCTTGTTATGATCACACCACTCTGCTTTTCGCGCTCATATTTACATGAACTAGTCTTTGACAACTTCCTCCCTTCATTTTCAATCATTTTTCTTATTTTTTACTACTTCTCTGTCTCGTCTCCGGCGGGGCCGAGAAATAACCCGCACTCTCGGTTCCCCGATGTCATTACGTAAGTCTACTAGAGGATGTTGTCTAGTTAAACCTTTCCATTACATCTCGAGGAATAAAATAGCAATAAAAATAGAAAAAACAAGGGGTGCAACAAGCGGATGGACGAACAGGTCAGCCGTCATAGTACTACTCTCAGCCATGTACATTTTTCATTAGAGTGCTGACGGGATTCGTTGAATTAGTGCAGTTATGATCACACCCCTCTGCTTTTCGCGCTCATATCTACATGAACTAGTCTTTGACTACTTCCTCCCTTCATTTTCATTAATTTTTCTTATTTTTTACTACTTCTCTGTCTCGTCTCCGGCGGGGCCAGGAAATAACCCGCACTCTCGGTTCCCCGATATCATTACGTAAGTCTACTACAGGATGTTGTCTAGTTAAACCTTTCCATTACATCTCGAGGAATAAAATAGCAATAAAAATAGAAAAAATAAGGGGTGCAACAAGGGGATGGACGAACGTGTCGGCCGTCATAGTACTACTCTCGGCCATGTACATTTTTCATTAGAGTGCTCGACGGGATTCGTTGAATTAGTGCTTGTTATGATCACACCCCTCGCTTTTCGCGCTCATATCTACATGAACTAGTCTTTGACTACTTCCTCCCTTCATTTTCAATCATTTTTCTTATTTTTTACTACTTCTCTGTCTCGTCTCCGGCGGGGCCAGGAAATAACCCGCACTCTCGGTTCCCTGATGTCATTACGTAAGTCTACTAGAGGATGTTGTCTAGTTAAACCTTTCCATTACATCTCGAGGAATAAAATAGCAATAAAAAAAGAAAAAACAAGGGGTGCAACAAGCGGATGGATGAACAGGTCAGCCGTCATAGTACTACTCTCAGCCATGTACATTTTTCATTAGAGTGCTGACGGGATTCGTTGAATTAGTGCTGTTATGATCACACCCCTCTGCTTTTCGCGCTCATATCTACATGAACTAGTCTTTGACTACTTCCTCCCTTCATTTTCAATCATTTTTCTTATTTTTTACTACTTCTGTCTCGTCTCCGGCGGGGCCTGGAAATAGCCCGCTCTCTCGGTTTCCCAATGTCATTACGTAAGTTCTACACGAGGATGTTGTCTAGTTAAACCTTTCCATTACAGCTCGAGGAATAAAATAGCAATAAAAATAGAAAAAATAAGGGGTGCAACAAGCGGATGGATGAACGAGGTCGGCCGTCATAGTACTACTCTCGGCCATGTACATTTTTCATTAGAGTGGTGACGGGATTCGATGAATTAGTGTTGTTATGATCACACCCTTTGCTTTTCGCGCTCATATCTACATGAACTAGTCTTTCACTACTTCCTCCCTTCATTTTCATTCATTTTTCTTATTTTTTACTACTCT